>NCKU01000196.1:0-54698 GCA_003675995.1 Dinothrombium tinctorium
ATTTTTATTTCTATCAACTTTTAGCATTTTGGTACTTGAATAAATCGCATTCGAATGAAGACCGAATCGAGAAAAATTAATGAAAGAAAAATCATGTTTATGATATGTATTTGATTGATTTCGCTGACTAAGAAACGCTCTGAATAGTGACCACTCAGTTTGAATGCAAATTCAATCACATTTTGCATATAAATTGTTTTTTATGTGTCTCATAAATAATAAACTCATTTTATAAGCAGCAAACACACATACAAGCTTATTTAGTCCATTAGAATCAGCTACGAACTCTGAATTAAAATACAATTTGTTTAATGCTATCAGTGAACCAACTTTGTTTTTGAATTTTTTATCTAGAACCATCATTGTTCATATATTTAATTTAAAGTGCAGTACCAAAAGTCTTCTGACAGTTTTGAAAATAAATATTCATCAAAATTTTACTACTTTGAAGAGCTTTTAATAATCACCTTCAAACCAAAACAAGCCCGACAATTGTGCACCAAACTTTGCACACGCACTTTTTGTTTACGAAAGGAAGGCGAAGATTTTTCTACAGTCACAGCTAAAGCTTTGCGACAGTTACGCGCAATAAAATGAGATTAATTTTGAAAAAATCAATGCAAAGTGGCGCTCGTTTAAATTTGCCGCTTTCGATTGGCGATCGCGAAAGCAGAGAGAAGATTAGGCGTTCGCTGATTGGCGTTTTGCTGTGCGAAAGGCGAGTTGCGATTTGAAGAGTGAAAAGAAAGCGAATTCAGTGCGAAGAACTCGTAAACACACGCATTCGATTCCAGTGAAAATCGTCGTTCGCTGTTGTCTCTGCGCTCGTGTCTCACCGAAATGAACGCCGGTAAATGGAGCGTCGCACGCTGTCTACTTTTACCCATTCTTTTTTGCTGCGCAC
The DNA here is from genome assembly GCA_003675995.1 of Dinothrombium tinctorium. Lineage (NCBI taxonomy): Eukaryota > Metazoa > Arthropoda > Arachnida > Trombidiformes > Trombidiidae > Dinothrombium > Dinothrombium tinctorium. Next base: position 905 of record NCKU01000196.1, read on the forward strand.
TATTCGCGCGTTCAACGCTCGAAAACGAATCCGAGGAGGAGACGAACAATTATTTGACACACGACGCGCCCGGAATCGAAAAACGTGAACACACGCTTAAAAAGCCGTATCAAGGTTTTTGCATTTATTTTCCTCGTTTTGTTTTCTCATTTTAAATTTTTCCTCGCTTTTCAGGCTCCGGAATGACCATTCCGTTTTGGGATTTTGCAGGTTCAACGATGGTAACACAATCGTTCATTCGTCTGACGCCAGATACTCAAAGCAAACGTGGCCTGCTTTTTAACAAAGTTGTTCGTATCTTTTATTTGCTCAATTCTTAATTTCATCGGTTCACTTTTTAATCCACTCATTTATACATTTTTTTTCAACAAATATTTACGATAAATCCAAACTAACACTTTTTATCTCACTGTTTATCGCAACCTTGCGTCGTTCTCTTCTTTGAACAGCCTCTTCGCAGCAGATACTGGGAAGTTAGAATTCATTTAAAAATCGATGGACACGGTAAAGATTTATATGGTGATGGAATGGCGTTTTGGTACGTTAAAGATCCCTTAGTTCATGGTTAGTAATATGTATATTGATCGCTATTGTGATTCCACCTGAATTTTCTCTTCTTTAGGCAATGTTTTCGGCCACTCAGATTATTTCACCGGTTTAGGAGTATTTTTAGATACATACGCGAATCAAAACGGTGCTCATAATCACGGTCATCCGTACATATCGGCAATGGTTAACAACGGATCGCTTCATTATGATCACGATAGAGACGGAACGCATACTGAGGTCGCCGGTTGTGAGTCAAAATTTCGTGGTGTAGATTACGATACACATATAAGTATAAGATACTTTAATGATGTGTTGACTATTTACACTGACGTTTGGGGGTCTGAAAGATTCGACGAGTGTTTTAGTGTTAAAGGAGTTGTCCTACCAACCGGTTATTTTATCGGTGTGAGTGCCGCCACCGGAGACTTGTCGGACAATCACGATGTCATATCCATTAAAACGTATGAGTTAGAAGGTGATACAGGGCCAAAAGAAGACCGCTCAAGAGTGGGTCCATCTGCGTCCATATTCGCTCCGCCACGTGATCATGTCGACGATGCCCCACCACCGATGTCCAATGTTAAGTTTTTCTTTTTAGTTGTATTTGCCATAATTGGTGTCGTTGTGCTGATTGCTGTCGGAATGGTGGTCTTCCAGAAGCAGCAAGAAACATCGAGAAAGCGATTTTATTGAGTATTGTGATAAAGTGACAGCGAAAATTATTAGGAAAGTGAATTAATAACTTTTTTGCCTTAAAGTTTTTTTGCGAGTCTAAAAAGAGAAAACAGTCACTATGTTCACTATTTACACCAAATTATACAAACGAATTTGTCTTTTTGATAAGAAAGTGAAAAATAGTCAACATTTTAACGCAAGCAACCATCGATCTGTTCGCTCACAGCAAACACTTTTTCGGGCCTATTTTTAAATGCGAAGAATACACGTCATAATTCATTGTCGTGCTCGATTCTCATTTACTTACTTTATCATCGACAGTCTAAAAGGAAGAAAAAACGAGATTGTGAATGACAGACAATACTCAACGAATTAATAATTTCACTTACTGTAAATTCATCTGATTGCTCGTTATACTCATTTTTCGTAAATTCTGTTTTTTAATAATTTAAAAATGAGAAACGAGATTAATAATCGACAGAGACAACACTTACATTTTCAGTGCTCTCAAGAAAATATTCTTGCGATGCAAAATTTCGAGCGCATTGAGTTAACGTCTTTATGTGACAAAGTGTTAAAAATTAAGAAAAAGTAGCTTTCAAGAAAATACTCACATCGTTACTTCTCGATCCTCTGATCACTTGCCGCACAATCGAAGCACAATTGGTAATATTACCCGCAACACGTTCACCTAAACGCATCTTTGACTCGCAATACAAATCTTTACTTCGAGTCCCGCTCTGTGCCATCTTCTTTCAGCTTTTTTCTTTTTCTTTCAACTCTTATTCTTTTATTCGTTGCCAGTTATTAGAGGACACTGTGCCAAGTGTACATTCGTTACAAAAAAGTCAATAAAGTTAAAGCTTAATTTAAAAAACAAATGAAATCAATTTTTCAAAAACCGCATTTGTTGCCAAATTCTGTCAGCGATTACCGTCTAAACGGCGTTGAAATCAGCTGTTTGACAGCATAGGATTTTGTATCGAAAATTAAATTCTTTGAATTATTTTAAATTTCAGTGAATTCGTTTAAAAATAAAAGCGATTTAATCGAATGCCATGAATCGCAAACAAATCGTGTAATTTGGTTTAATTAATTTTCAAAGTTAAAAACTGTTTTCGCGAAGCAACCCACAAGCCGCCGACAGCGTGAAGCTGAAAGCATGACAAAAGTTTAAAGCAGTTTTCGAAACAGCTTAATACTTTGAGGGAGAATTATCCATTACAATCGTTTTTGGGGGGTAGGTTAGGGTCAAAAAATGAAAAATAATTTGATTTTTTGGAATTTTTTCGCTTTTTTCTTTCCTTTTATGCAAAAATTTTTAAGAAAAAATGCTTAATATTAGAGTACAACAATGATGTTTCAGTTTGTAATTATGTCGGTCTCTTCATGTGTTAAGCTGTTTCAAACACTTAGTTTAAAGGGACGAAAAATTTGAAACTAAAAAATGATATTTTCACGTTTAATGCGAAGTTCTCCTCATTTTTCGTCAAATTTGTTCAAATTAAATGTAAGGCGATCGCTAATTTATTTCTAATATTCTTCTTTATCTTTGTTTCGCTGTTTTTCAGAGTTGTAAACAACGATTGATGCGTGGAAGTGTTACGCTAACCATCCCCCAGATTTCCGACGGTTTATCGGACAAAGCGAGAAAAGCGGTCGGATACTGGTTATTGACATGTTCAGGGTTCACTTTCGGAACGGTTGTTGTGGGCGGTATCACTCGTTTAACCAAATCAGGCCTTTCGATGGTCGATTGGCACTTGTTTAAAGAGTTTCCACCGATGTCCAGCGAACAATGGCAACTTGAGTTCAACAAATATCAGCAATTTCCCGAATATAAACTGTTAGTTCACTATTTTTGTGCAATTCTCATTTTTATTTCATCATTGATTGTCACACTTTTAGACGCAATATGAACATGACTATTGATGAATTTAAGAAAATCTGGTATATGGAGTACATCCATCGAATGCTGGGTAGAAATATCGGAGCTGTATTCTTTATTCCGGCTGCTTATTTTTGGTACAAAAAATGGTTTACAAAATCTATGAAAAAACGTGTGTTTGCATTCGGAGGTCTGCTATTGTTTCAAGTATGAATTAATTTGCTTTGAATAGATTGTTAACCAATTTTCTAACAATAGGGTCTTTTGGGTTGGTATATGGTGAAGAGCGGATTAGAAGATGAAACAGCGACCAAATACGCTGATCCTAGAGTTAGTCATTATCGTTTAGCCGCTCATTTAGGAACTGCTTTTGTGTTTTACTCATTATTATTGTGGTCAGGACTTTCCCATATCTTGCCTGCTCAACAGGTATACACATCAGAATAGATGAAGCATTTAGTTTTAAAGTACTTTTTATTTTATAAAAGGCTCCAGTGACACCTAAAATGATAACTTTTCGGCGGTTAGCTCACACAACAAAAGGATTGGTATTTTTAACTGCACTCTCAGGTGCTATGGTTGCTGGTTTAGAAGCAGGTCTTATTTACAACTCGTTTCCAAAAATGGCTGATCGATGGATACCAAGCGATCTTTTTGCTCAATCACCACTGTGGAAAAATTTTTTCGAAAATTCCACTACAGTTCAATTTGATCATCGCCTATTAGGAGAAATAGCGTTTTGTGCCGTAACTGGTTGCTGGCTCTATTCACGTCGTTTACCGCTTAATCCACGAATGAGATTAGCCGTAAATTGTTTTATGGGGGCTGCATGTCTACAAATCTCTTTAGGAATTGCAACATTATTACTTTATGTACCAAAATCTTTAGCTGCAATGCATCAAGCAGGTGCTTTGACAGTCCTCTCAACAGCGGTATGGTTAACACATGAATTAAAATTAATTAAGTTGATACGAAAGTAAGAAACTGTTCTCAATTTAATATTGTTTTAACGTTATTTAGTCTATAATTTCAATCAAATGCTTTTTATTTATAAAACGATTTAAAATAATTTAAAACTAACAATAAAAAAATATTCATTGAGTGAACAAGTTTAAGTTGATGTTGACTAGAGCCATTACGGCGATACCACACGCAATGCAAAGTAATTGCTTTAACGATTCCCATGGATTTTCTTCTTTGAGAATATCTGGCAAAATGCTAACTAGGGAAACATGTAAAAAGCAGCCTGCGGTAAAAGGCAAAATCCAGGCTGTATTCTTGCCAACATTTTCTGCAGATTCGGCGTAAAGCGCTACCATTGCACCCAAAACGCCAACACTGGCCGTTGATAATTGCGCTTTCACTGCTTCCCATTTTGAGAAGCCCGATTTCATCAATATTGCGAAATCGCCGAATTCATGCGGTATTTCATGTATAATTATCGCAAAAGTGGTCAAAATTCCAATCTACGTGGAAATAGAAAAATCGTATCTTTTGCTATAATGAGGATGCAAACCTTAATGCCGACAAGAAAACTGGCGGCCACTGCGAGACCGTGTGTAAAATTATCAATCGAGTTTGCAAACAAATTCAAATATCCAGTCACTGGATTATTATCTGGTTTCGATCCGAAACTCGAACCGTTTTGCACACATTGTCCGTTGCTCATTTTTGATGTACCGTTTTGAGCGTAACCATTAACGTGTAGACTTTTCATTTGCGATTCCTACTCAAAAGTTTGTGTTGATTTAAAAATGTTCATTATATTAATACATTTTACCTGAACAGATATATTTACTGCAATTCTCTCGATCGTTAGAAACGTTGATATACCAAATAATACCCAGAAACCGAGAAGGAGAAGCGTTTCGTGTGCATGACTTCCACTTTCATGAATACAGCTCCATGCTTCTGGTAATAAATGCAGGAAAACATCACCAAGAAGACCTCCAACAGCGAAGCTTAACATTAGCTTTAATTTAGTGTTAGAATCTGCAATGTAAAAAATTATGTTTTTGTTAGCATAACTTTTTTCAATTTTTCATCAGAGTTATTTAAATTGTTCAATGCTTCGGTTACGTTCGCTAAATCATTGACATTCTGTTTTTGCTTTCAACACTTGTAATATGAAAAGTAGACTTTATAGTGTATAAACTTCGTCGTATCGTGTGAGGCATAAGCTTCGTGTTTGATGGAATAAGTTTATTGAACTTATGTATGTAAAAAAAAATAGAATTTAAAAATGAAAGTGAAGAAATTCGAGAAAATTAAACTCAACATTTGTAATTCGCATTTCAGTTTTTATTTTCACACCTTTTTCAATTGTGTTCACCTAGTCGAAACAGTGCATGTTGATATTTAAAGATCGGATATTTAAAACAAAAGGTAGACGACCGAATGTTACTGAATCAAAACTAGGACAACGGCTTTTCTTTTCTCATTTTTTAAAAGTTTAAGTTTTTCTTTTCTAATGAAAATAGTCGTTCGCATCGTTAACACAAATCACTTTCGTCAAAAGAGGCCAATGTTCGTTTCTGGATGATAAGCAGATGTAGAGAGTACGCGGAAATTCAATGATACTTCGACGTTTCTTTTTTTCTAAGAGTGAAATATCAGCAAATTTTGCCCTCAAGCAAGGTGTGGACCTCATTCTGAGCATCCGAATCCTTGACTAGAGCTCATTTCTCATTATGTCTGATTTTTTCAAGTAATTGAATCATTAAACAACTTCTTAAAATTGTTTACTTTCTAATGCCATTGTTAAAGATCGAAACTTTTTCACTCGTTATTTGTTCTCTAATTGTGACTTGTTTCATTTTTCCGTACATTCATTGAATTTAGTCTATTTTCAAAAATTTTTGCATTTACCAAAGTTTAATTGCTTATTCACTTATTTTTAATTGTTAGGTGTTAACTAAGTTTGATTTAACAATTGTGTGTAACCAGGAAGACAAATACATCGTTTTTTAAACCATTAATTAACATCAAATCATTTTACTCAAATAAAAATTAAAGTTGAAAAGGTATCAAACCAAATTAGAAAATAAACACTTCAATAATTTCTTAACTAAAAACTGAGTACTGTTTGAATTTTTAGCATCGAATATTTTGAAATAAGCAAGTTCTTAGGAATACGATCTAAAATTTAGCTAAACAAGATTATTGGTTATACTAAAATGTTGTGAATAGATTTTAATTATTCTTATGCATAAAAGCTAAGCCAAACAATAAACATAATAAACAACGTATGCAATATCAGAAATGAGAGTTTTTTTAAATTAAAACCAACAAATTCATTTCGCTCAAATCAGTTAAATGTGAAATAGGAAGAAGTTTGATAGTAATGTTAGCACTTACTTTGTTTAATATCAGCGAATGGCAAAACAAACATCGGCACGACGCCGGTGAAGCCGACGATGATCGAAGCGAGAACTGACATAAACCAGACGTTGTAACTAGGATCATTTGTATTAAGAATAGAGGAGAACTTTTCGGTAATCAAATTCACTGCCATTGAAGCAAAACTGTGGTGCAGTTCGTCGAATAAAACAAAAAAGCAGCAAAAGAAATATCGATGAAGAAAAGCGATGTTCAGTCTTTGCTATTTCACGCTGAATGCGATGATTGCTGCATTTACAGTTAAGAACAAAAGTGATAATTCGTTTATGTTCGAGTCGAAGTACAATTTAGTCGACAGCGTTTCTTAAACCATTTGCTTCTTTCTGTGAAAAAGAGAACAAAACTGTGATTCTCGCCACAACAACAAATCGTCTCTTTTTATCGCCACTTTTTGAATAATAAAAATGAGAAGAAAATTGGCAAATGTCTTACGTTTAAAAATGACACCCGACACATCAAATAATGATTTTGATTATCAAAAGCAACAAATTTTTGTTCATTTTCTAGCACGTATTTCAAATGAAAGTGACACACACACATGTACTGAGTTTAGTTAATAATCTCGCTCGTCGTTCATTTCTATGCGCTATATTCAAGCGATATTTACCTAAAACACTGTTGATGATAAATGAAGGATGGCAACAGTGTGGAAAAGCAGATCACGTTAAAGAACAGCATTCAAGTGTTTTGCAAGCGGGCAGAAATACACTGTTGTTTCGTCGACTTCAAGAATTGAGAACATAAGCGGAGAGAAGAAAAAGTGGGTCTTTCTTTGCTTTGCCACCGCGTTCGCCACCAATCGCTGCTCGTGTAAACGGTTCCTAAAGTCATAAATATTCCACAAACAAATTACGAATAGCAGCACATTTTCTTCACTCATACAGTTTCAGCGCAAACATTCCATTTTTTAAGCTGATGAGTTAAATTTTTTTTCAATGATGCGTCGCTTAGTATTTGCACTTGGAAAAAAATTTCCGTCTTTAAAGATTTTATCAATGACAGCTTTTCATTCTCACTCGTTCATTTCAATAAGAGCAAGAAAAAATAAAAATTCGCTTTCAAACATATCAGACACGATGTATTGACAAAATTGATTTAGTCAAAAGTTTTTCGCAACGTACTCGAGTCTATGATGAACTAACATAAGCTCGAAAAATATGCTTCGCTACGCCCGCTTTTCAAATTGACTGAATTTTTTAAGCGGATATTTTCAAACTAAACTGTATTTTAAAACTTTAGTCTATGGTTCACCCACTTCCGTCCACAGTGCTTTCGTGCGTAAATATGCGTAAATAAGTGCTTGTGAGAAATGTAAAGTAAAAGCAGTTCGTTTGGCAAATAATCAATGAACGTTATGTTCAAACATTTTTAAATAAACTTTTAAATAACTTTTTCATTTATCTGTTTTAACAGCAGTTCTTCTCTTTAATGTATTTCATATGAACATAATTGATTTGGCACGTTAATTCACGCTGTTTTAAGGACGACAAGATTCGATAAAAATTTATCCTTATTTTCAATTTTACAAACTAAAATGAAACTTACATATGTAAAGAAGCGATTATTATTAATCAAAATTCAATTCTCCATGTATTTAACATTATTATTCAATAGAATTCTGCCTGTTCAGGTAAGCGCAACAATGCAACTTTTCTTTTTCACAAAATGTACAGTACAGGATAAAAATATATGCATAATATTGAAACAAACTGGTTTTGAGTAGAAACAGAGGACTAAAGTTTTAACCGACATTATATAAAACATGATAAAATAATTTTGACAATACGTAGACAATATGTAGAAGTGAATAAAAAGTTAAAAGTTGCATCACAAGTTTTTCCATCGTTAAATCATCCATTTTTATTATTGTTAAAGAACTGGTTCGACTTATTTTGGAGATGACGGATCTCACTTGCTTTCACATTTAATAATCTTTTTCGATAACGAGTCGATAAGTGAGTGTATCACGATTTCTCCATCAGAATCCCTCTTCTCGCGCGAGATTTAATTGTTCACGAAAATTAACATTGAATCTATGGGAGATATACCTGCATTCTCGATTAAATTTTAGCCTCTTCTCATGTTCAAAAATGCATGAAACTTTCTACAAATGTATATAATAATAGTTATTCAAATTAATGTTGATAATTAAATTAAAACAAAGTATCAAAAAGATACTATGAAAATAAAAAAGTCGAAATTAAATTAAGTTTTCCATATGCAAAATTTTGTGTAATTTTTTTTATCTTTTTTTCACTTTGTTCTCTACTAACTATAAAATCTACTCTTAAAAATGAATATGAGTGCTAACTTTTTTGCATTGTTAAAGCCACTCGCAAAATTTTGCCCTATGGAAAACTAAACGGAAGTTTCATTCATTTTTAAATATGAGAAGAGGCTAAAATTTAATCGAGAATGTTAATGTATCTCTGATAGACTTAATATTAATTTTTTAAAACAATTACAGCTGGTGCAAGAATTGGGCTCTGAAAGGAAAATTGTGATTTACTTACCGATTTGTTATCTATAAAGATTATTATATGTAAAAGTAAGTGAAATTCGTCTTCTCCAAAATACGTCGAACAAGTCCTTTTAAATAAACCACAACAATTGAATAAATTTATTAAAAAAGGAGTGTATTTCGCATGTGTATTATTGTAAGTTAAACCCTTTTATAATAAATTTATTCAATTGTAGAGGTTTATATAAAAGGACTTGTTCGACGCATTTTTAGAGATGATGGATTTCATTTATTTTCACAAAATCTTTATCCAAAATAAGTCGAAAGGTCTAACACAATTTTTTATTCAATTATTAATTTTAAAAAAATTGAATATTTGTCCTGTTTTCATAAAATAAAAATTTAAGTTTGTGTATAAAGTGAATACATAATTCAAACTTCAATCGAAAGTATTTGAAATTCACAAAGTAACTTCATATGCGCTTTTTCACAGCTCAAATTGTAGCATTTTTTTTATAGTTTTGATTTTTAAATCAAATGATTTAGCGAAAATGACATCTTTTTCGCACTCTTTTCAAGAATAATAAACTTTCAACACATTTATTACTTATTTTACCCTCAATGTAATTTAAAAAACCACTTAAATGAATTAAATTCACATTTCACATAATTAGATTACAAAACAGTGCTTTCAATTGTTGACACTAATCATGATGAATAGAAAAAAGAAATTGAATAATCTAAAAATTACGTTAAAATTTACGCTTTAATCTAAGTGATAAACGCAATTCATTTCATTGTTCTCCGATTGAACAAACTTTTTTTGAAACAACTTTCATCGCTGACTTAATCGAAATACAATAGAATTAATAGTTTTTGTGTCAGAAATCAAAGTATCTTTAGTGAATCAATTTCACGCGAAAAATAGAGAAGCGAAATAAATTTTACTCATTTAAAACGCATTTTTTATTTAGCGACAATGACCTAAATTCCATCGTATTCTTAACTGTTTGAAAGATTCTTTTATTTTGAAGAGAATCTAATAATTTTTAGTTTTTTAAACAACAATTAAACGTGAGGATGAGTGAAAAGGAGCTTATGTTTGCAAGTTTTTTGTGCGTGGCGCATAATTTCAAATGATAATAATTATAAAAAATTCAAAATGTTAAAAATCATTTGCAGTTACAAACAATGAGAGTTGCCAATTAAAAAATTCGTAAATTTGTAAAATCACTCGTAACTTAAGAATTTTTCTCAAAATATAAACTATGAGGATTTAAGTTTTTCAGTTTTAATTACAAAGGGCAGAACTTCACACATTTTATTATTTTTCTAAGCATTCTGTACCATATTAAATTTAGAAATTTTTACCATGTTTTGATTTTTATTTTATTATTTTAATTTTTTATCTTTTAAACATCCATAAAAATTCATTGAAAAAATAATCAAGAGAATATAAAATTACGAAACATTGAAAAGAAACCACTTCACATGCGTTTGTCAAAATGTTAGATGTTTCGATTTCAAAATTAATTGTTCTCTTATTTAAACATATCGGAACATTATCACAATTTAATTCTAAATCCCTTTGTGATCTTTGTTTTTAATTCAATTCATTTAAAAATTAAAAGTTTCTGTGTCGATTTATAATATAAAGAAATAATCAAGGGAAGGGTAAAGTTTTAACATTATGAATTTCATTCAAATACTAATAATTGCAAAGAAATTCTCATTCATTTTAAATGATGAAAATTACACCTTACAATAAAGATTGAATAAGGAAAAAGTTATGCAATTAAGTGATCATTCATTCAAGCGATTTTTGGTTTTATAAAAGTAATTTTTCACTTTTAAGTTTTAATACAAAGTAATTTTATAATAAGACTTTTAACTATATTTTGCTGTAGACAGAGTTATTCAGCCTTAAAGAATTTAACAACTTTTCTCCTTTCTCTTAAAGCATGGTGAAGATTATTAAGAAGTAGCAAAAAGGAATTCTACTTTTGAAATAATTCTATTAGCATAATTAATTTCCAAAATGCTATTGATTTGATAGAAATTAAAAATGAAGCGTCTAAAAACTGTCAAAATTGAAGCAGTTCAAGAATCAAAATTTTTATATGAATGAACAATTCGATTTGCTTAAAAACTCTATAAGCCATTGAAAATTTAATGTTTAATTGCAGTGAAACGAGAAATACTAAGAATCAAACTTTTGTGACATTTTGTTCGTCTGCTCTTTATATTCTTCAAAAAATTTTTTAACATTTCAATGGTAAGTTTCGTTTAAATTTGCTTATAACATAGTTTAGCGTGCTAAGTCGATTCAAATAGAAAAATCGGAATGGGGAACAATGCAATCCAACTCAATTAATTAAATTATTTTAAAATAAGTTAATTGAAATTTAAACAAGCTTACCTCTCAGATTTGAAATTTCAAATTAGAGACTCTGGAAGCATTTGTCGTTTTATGTCAAATTTTTCTTTAAAAAAATATGCTTCACATTCAAGCTTAAAGCAAACAAACTAGAAAATCATTGCGAAAGTTGTATAAAAGCGGTAATTTAACTTCAATGAGCGCACGAAATGATAAAGTAGCACGAGATAAAGTAACCTTATCGAATAATTACCTTCAACGGCAATAATTTTTGTATTTCAAATTCTTAAAGTTTTAGCCGACGAGGCATTTTATGACTTCCATAAACAAAACGAACTCATAATTTTTTTTTACATTTAATTCGGTTATTTCGAAGTTTTGCAGTCTTGCAATTTGATTAGAATTAGCGCAAACATAAGCTACAAACTCAGCTTTTAATTTCAAAATGAAATTTTGTGTAGTACGACAACAAATTATCGTTGAAAAAGAAAAAATCAAATTAAAAATACCAAATATTTAAGTGCATAGTTTGAATACACTTCCTAGAATTACATTTAAACTAACGCTTTCTCGCAGAAAGATAGCACATCATCGAATGTTCCACTGTACACTTGAAAAGTGCGTCGCTATGGCTTTACCACTCATAGCTTGTTTAAATTTGTTTAACTGACAGTTTCATCGACCAATCCTAAGCAGTGAATTGAAATAAATTTTCTTGTCAAGAAATGAAGTGATAAAAATTCACTGATTTTAAAAACTATGCATTATGCGAAATCTTTTAAAAAATAAACAAAATCACCTACGCAATGTTTACATTTTATTTTCTTATCTGAATTGAAATTTACAATTTCCTTCAATTTTAATTCTGTTTATCCTTCACACGACTGCTAGAGTTTGATAAGAAATTTTCAATATTTAATATAAATATTAAGCTTTCTAAAAGTGCTTAGAAACTTTATTGAATTTCACTTATTTTAAAATTCTTGTTCATTCTGAAACGGCAAAATGTGAAACTCATCGTTTTCAACGAAAATAATTGATCTTGTAATAAATTGTTCACACATTTGATTCAAAAATTACAGAAAATTACAAGTAGTGTTATCACATTTCTGCGATTTTCTCTTTTGAGGATTAAATTCTTTTCGTATAAAATTAAGCACTTTTATCGAAGAGTTTTAGCAGCATTTTTCTTTTAAAGTTCGTGTGTCAATATTGCGTAAGCTGCGGTTCTCTTGCACCGTATTAAGTATGTCTTATAGAACCGAAAGACTTTGTACGCTTACTAAAAAATTGATATACTAAGTATCAAAGATATAAAATTAAGCTTTAAATAATCTTTGAATTTCTCTCTATAAATACTAATGTGCTAAAACTCGAAGCAAAAATTGTTTGGGTGAGAAAACCGCCATAAATGACCGACACGTTCCATGAAATGTGTTTTTTGTTGATTTTTTGTAAATCAATAGCGTTTTGATCTTCCCGAACTTATCTATCTTCTCGTTTTTAATTTCTCTGATGTAATATGATCTTTAAGACACATTTAACTGGTTTCTTTCTTGTATTAACAATTGTTTCTTTATTAATTATTTCTCTAATTTAGTTCATTTCATTTTGTTGAAAATGAAACATCATTCAAATCTTTTGATTATTTATTAGAAAATAGATTAAAATCTTCGCATTCAAATAGAAACAAGTCGTGATTTAAAAAGATACAAAAAAGTGTGATTTCTAAATTTAATTAATTTTACTTTTCTATTTTATCTTGACGAGGAAAATTCTTCTTGATAATTTGGCTCTGAAAACAGATTCAAAATAAATTTGGAGTGAAGAGGTGTTAAGTCCACATCTGCTCGCTTATTTACATTTTCTCGCATTAATTCAGCATTCATCGATTCTGTCCAAACTAATCAATCTAGCGTGGCTTATTACAAACTCTCGACGCTTAGCGATTGCATCAAAATCAGCACTAAAGCAGAGGGGTGAATAACAACCGATGCAAACGCGCGTGACATCTATTAGTTTCTGTCATAATGAGATCTGATTGATTTGATTTTTTTAACTGAAATTTAAAAATACAGTAGAACCTCGTTTTTATGAACCACTTTTTGCATGAAAAATTGTTCATTAAAACGAGGGGTTCATAAAAATGAGGTATTACCAATACTAGAAGGTACGAAAATTTTCGTTCATAAAAATGAGGGGTTCATGAAAAGGAGGGTTCATAAAAATAAGGTTTGACTGTATAACATTTGCTCCGTATATGACAGAAAAAGAATAAAGTCGCTTTAATGAAATATTCGCATCAGTGAAACATTGAACCGATCACACGTAATTGGAGGGGTTTTGCCATCCTTGGAAGAGAGTGAATTGTCAAGATATGGAGCGTATTGTTCGAGGATTTGGTATTTTTGACGCAACATCAGGCTGTTTAGGATTCAATGTGTAATATTTGTGAATTTTTTATTCTTCAAAATTTTTGATTAATTTAAGGAGTATTGTCACATTAGAATTAAATAAACTTAACTAACTAACTAACTAAATATTTATGTTCGTAAACTTTTTTGTAATTGACTTAATTGTTGAAGTCGCGTGCGTAAAATTCATCATTCGTTTACTTTTGGCATTGTTTAGAGTTTATTATTGAGCTGAAATTTCAATTTCGTTTAAAAAACTTTAATACCGACAATCTTTAATTTCGATATCTTTACAAATGATGAATAAATAAAAACTTCAAAATGAATCAATCTCGTTACCGAAAATTTATAACTAAAGAAAATTGTTCAAAGAGATTTTTCGAAGAATGTTGCCTCTTTGAATTACCTCATTTTCTTTATAATCGCAAAAAAACGATAAAAATTGTTATTATCAAAGCAGCCGATTTCACTTTTCGATATCAGCAAGCAGTTGGTTTAATTTTCGGCACTAAAGCTTTTTAGATGTCGAGGGCTTTTTCATTTCGATAACTTCATCTTTGACGCCACTTTCTGATTGATATGAAAAATTATCACCCAATGTGTAAACCATTGTAGCAATTCGCCTCATTTTTATGACAGAGTAAACCTGAAGAAAAGCTACACCGACAAGAAGTAAAACAGCCAATACGACCAATAACATCAATTTATAACGAAATTCTTCGTTATTGTGAACAATTTGTGTGTACAAACTATTGTATTGTCGTATTGAATTGTTGGTCAATAGTTTGATGTTGAATTCGTAATTTGTTTCGACATTCTTAATTTTATTCATCTCCTTATTTAAATTGCCGATACTTTGATTCAAAATCGCAAAGCGTTCGATAACATTTTTTACGTATTTGCTTAGTTTCAGATTGGTCTTACTAATATTTTCGTTTGAAATTTGAAAATATTTGTCAATCTCTCTCTTAACTTGCTTAATCGCTGTTGAATCGTCTTTCGAATGCAAATAGTCGACCAATTGTCTTCTTAAAGCGCTTATTGTCTCATTGAAATCACGTTTGCTTATATTCTCGCGAATTAAGTCGCCCTTCAATTGATTCACAATATCGCGAAGCATCTTGAATTTTTCTTCCGAAACTATTGCGAGCTTCGTTAAGGCGTGCACATAATGCGACGGCATCGAGTCAAATTCCAAGTTTGATTTGTCTCGACTTTTTTGACACAACTGACCGTGCGCGTAATTGACCGAATCGTCGTACCAAAAGCCATATCCATCCACACTTAATATCTCTTTTGGCAATGATCTGAGCCTCGGACGATTTTGAGCCCAATTGACGAAATCGAAAGGAGTGCCGTCTATCCAAGCAAACGAAGGCAGCTGAAATGCTATTTGTAAACCTCCTAACCAATATTTAGAGAACGGATGCAAAAGTTTACGAATGAAATCATTCTCTTCCTTTGAATGTATCGAAACCATTGTGGCGTTTAAAGAATGGCAGAGGTTAAAGTTTTCTTCGGCCGAAACTTGAGCGTGATTAATATAAAAGCATTTCGATTTATAAGCATACCAAAATCGTGGACAGCTCGAGCTCATTTTCTAAATAAGTAAACATAAAATTTAAGCTTTTACGTTTATAATGACTTACGAAAAATAAAATTGCAATCACAACTTTTGCAATAAAAGTCATTTTTTATTAAAACTTGCTTTCACTTTACGATGAAAGAACTGAAATAATTTTAAAAGTGACAAATATGCGTATAAAACTCGCGTTTAAATAAATTTTTTATTCTTATTTATAAAAATTTTCCAATTATCAATCATTTAACTGATCTCTACCAGGATCTTTGTTAATCTTTTTATTTTGTTTTGATTTTTGTTTTTTAACGTTTATCATTTATTTTAAAAACCAAATTCCATCTTCTGTGTGGTAAATCCGCATTTTTAAAAGCAAACATAAAGTGAAAACCATGCAAAATTCTGTGATCAGAACTACGATTGGTAATTTAATTGAATGAATTTTTAATTCTCGATAATTTATTTTAAGCTAATCATATCAAGACTTAACAGAAATGATACAATTAAAGCGAACTTAAGGGCCAAACTTTAAAAAAACGATAATTTTAGTGAGTCCTAATGTATTAAACAATAGTTTTCTATTTTGAAAATCAGATGTTCATCAGTCAACCACTGTGAATATTTTCGAACTGAAGTGATCGAAAAAAATAATTTTATCTTGTAAAGCGTAAGTGCGCCAAATGAATGAACTTTTTTATCGCCTATAGAACAGTTCACACAAAGCGCTTTTGAGTGAATAGATTTCTTTTCATTTTCGTTTAATTAAAGAAAATTTTTAACCCTTTCAAGACAAGAAAAGACCGTTTCCTGTTTTCTTTTAATCGGAAGGTGAAAAAATGAAAGTTATATTTATCAAAAAAATAAAAATACAAACAATGATAAACGGTGCATTTAATAAGCTATTGCATCTTAAATTGACCAAATGGCTATTCACATTTTCACAAATCGCTGCTCATCGTTTAGCAAGGAAAGCTGTGAATTCTCTGTCAAAGCATTTTGTATACACAGAGTTGACATTTGAATTTTACTTTTTTTTTATTTTATTTTTCACGATAAACAAATCAGTTTTGCTGATGAACTCAACCGATGTATTCTTTGGCTCCTAAAATTCAATAGGAAAATCTTATGAATGAAAAGTAAAAGGAAGTAAACACTTTTAAATGTTTTGTATATTTTTCATTTGCTTATTTTGCCCACCTTTGAATGCTCGACTGTTTTTACTATCGCAAGTTAGAATAGCTCAAACTCTTAGAGAATTTTATGAGTTGCACTTCGAAAGGGTAAGTTTGCTTTATTTTTTATTTTAAATATCTAAATGAGATTTAAATTTATTATAAAATTAAATTTTGATCATTTATCATAATTTTTTTTTTAGTTTTGTTTTGATAATTAAAAATTTTTAAATTTGATATCCTGAATTTTATTGTGCTTTAGATTTGTTTTTAACTTCAGTCTTTCACATAAAGTATTTAAAATTTTCACAAATGATTATAATTAAGAATCCAAATAGAAAAAGATTTGAGTTTTTGAAAAAAGAAAACGAAAAAGTATTTCTATTTTATTAAAAATCCATTTACATTTCTCCAAATTTGCGTAATGTTTATAAAAAAGGATTATGAAAAGAGTTTTATGCAAAATTTTCAAATAGATTTGTAGTATTAAATTTAGTTTGACGATTGAGCTTCAGAAGAACAGATAAAATCTTACTAAAATCACTGCAATCTAATTTTAAAATTTGTTCACTTTAATCCGGTTGTGATTAAAAATACAATACAACTTTTAATTTTGAATATTTTTTATTTTGAGAACTCGCTCAATTAAAAACTTTAGATTTTTATTGTAAAGATTTAATGGTATAAGATGAAAGTATAAAATCAAAGCTTTATTAAACTTTCATCAACTATCAAACATTTAAATTAGAAAATTTTGTTCCGGATAAAAGCAAATAGCACTTGAATTTATTGAGAAAAAAAAATTAATAAATGAAAACTGAAAAGAAAACATTTTCCGTTTCAGCTTAATATTTATTTTCATTAGTTTAAAAACAATTATTTTTGAGTCTCCACTTTTTTTAAGGTTTTGAATATGTTTGCAACAAACATTTCATTGTTTCCTAACTGATTATCAATTTGTTTATAAAGTACGATCACACGTATGTACTTGATAAAAGTTTAAATGTTTTGTATGTTTGACTTATCAACAACAGGTACAATGAAGGTGATGAAGCTTGATGTTATTTGTCTTTGTTGCCTAATGCAACTATCACTTCAAAACGGACCATTTTTCAATACAAATCAAAAGTTTGATAATTGGTTGAACAGGTTACCGAAGAAATCAACTATTCCAAAATTCAACTTTTTCAAAGACGTTAAAAATCCGTTGCAAGCATCGGGTCAAGATCAATATTCCACTTATGGTAGTGGTGGATACGGTGGAGATTACCATGGCTCCTATGATCATCGATATAAAGTTGTATCGCCTACAATACATTTTATTCCGTATCCAGTGGCGGACTATCACAAAAAAGATGAAGTTTCGCAATACATTTGGCCTATACTTCTCGGATTGCTACTTCCGCTTTTGTTAGGCATACTATTTTTGCCTTTAGCGTTGTTGCTTATAGCCAATCTGTTCGTGATTTTGTTCATTCCGAGATTAACATTGGTTCCAGCTATGACTACAGCGGCTCCAACGACAGCAGCAATTTTAGGCCGAAGACGAAAGCGAGCACACGAAGCGAAAGATGTGAATCCAGCGATAACAGCGAGATTGGCAAATTTTTGGGAAAAATTGCAGAAATCGCTCGAAAAGTACAATTGGTTTAAATGGTGAATGAAGCCAAGTGAGAAAAAGAAATGAATGGTGAATAAACTTTTGGTTTGGGTGGAGGCGTAACGACTCAAATCTCATATCGCCAAAGAAGCTTTGTTGACGAATAAAATGCTTCAATTATTAAGCGAAACTTACTATTGTTTATTAAATATAAAGTTTGTCAGCATTTTTATGCTTTTTTATCACTTTTTGTCACTTTGTTTAACAATGTTTTTTTTGGTGAAAAGCGTTAACACATTCTTAACTATAAAATATTTCTTATTTGAAAAGAAAAAAAAACGCCGTGAATCTATCAAGCGTTTAATTTGATTTTCATTTTATTTTCGGAAGGAAGAGATACTTTTGTTGATATGAAGCTCATCGTTTTCATCCAGTTTTGATATGACTATTTTCAACTTAATATTCCTTTTTACTTTGAAATGAAGCAATTTTACTGAAATCTGAAATTTGTTATAATTTATTAAATTTATTTTTAAAGTCATGTTTTCTTTAAAAGTATTTTCATATTCATTTTTAACCCACTAATTACTCACTAATTTTGCGTTTCATTTAAGAGAATGAAATTTGTACCCAATTTCTAGTTTCTATTATTTTAATGGCTTTGAAAAAAATCAAAATATTCAAAATAATTTACTATAAAATAAAAAAGTACAGAGGTAGAAATAAGATGTTCTGGTTTCTTCAAAATATGTTTTCTTGCTCTTAAAAATACAAGCTTAAAACTCTGAAAGCACGAATGGATATTTTGCTTGAAGTAAAATGACACAGTCTATTAAAATTGATTAGAAGCTAAAACAAAGTCAATTAAAATAAAACAAAAGTTAGAAAAATAGTTGCAAAATAGATGAGATACTATGTGTAAAGTTTATAAAACAAAGGAAACTTTTAATACACATTTGTTTGATTAACACAGTGACCTATTCGTTTTCAACCATATCTACCCTTTATTCAAAGTTTGAATCAAATTTGTTAAAGAAAAAAGCTTCGTTTCCAGTCATTGAAATCGCACCAGTGTATAAAATCAAATGGGAATCTAAAAAATCTTTCATTTTGACTTAACTTAGTAAATTGAAAAATGCATTCACTTCATTTTGCGACACTGATTCTAATTGTAGCTGTATGTCAATGTTTAACTAAAGCATTCATAGCCGAAGAGGTGATCGCTACTACTGAAAATGGCTATCGTCCTGTTGCAAGTGAGTTTTTAGGGCCAGCCACAAATGCTATTGCTTTTAATGCGTACCCGGCTTACGCTCAAACTTTACCGATTCAAACAGCGGTAAGTAATCATTTTTTGAAATTATATTTCGAATTATTTATTTCTGTATAATCTAGCAATCGTACCCTGCTGAGCGACATCATCATCATAGCAGCAATTTTCCATTTCTCGGTTACATTGATCCATTGATAATCATCGCGATTATCGCCGTTCCTGTGCTTGGATTTGTCGGTTTCACTTCATTGCTTATGCCCTTGATTCCAATCGCGATTTACTTATTTTCACTCTTCTTTCCAATCGGTGGCGGTAATGCCGGTAAGCGAAGAAAACGCTCGATTATAGAGACCAATTACGAAGAAGAAATTGAAAATATTTTAATTATGCTTAACAAAGCACTGGAAAAATATTTTTAAAAGTTTTTCTCTTTCTTTTTGTCTCAATTTTTGGTATTAAAATGAATAATTTTAAGTTTAAATGAAAATTAACGTCGCAATTCAGCAATTTAAAATTGCTTGACGATTATTAAAGTTTTCATTTACGGCCACTTTGAAAGCGGAGAAATAGAGGTCATTGGGATTCAAGTTTATAGTCAGCGAAATGAGTTAAACGTTTAAAACACGTAAATTTAAAAATAAAATTTAAGATTGAAAGTTCTTTTGAGCGCAAATTCAATCGCAAAACTCTTTTGTTTCAGTATGCAAATTAATGTAAATATTTTTTTTAATAAATGAAATTAAAATGTTTGTGAAAGCGAATCGACAGCGAATTATGCTTGTGTGCAGTCGTCGTGAGCAGGTCAATCGACGAAAGCAATTTTCTTCGTCGAACCATAAACAAAGTGAAGAGTGGAAAGAGAGAGAGAGAGAGAAGAGAGAGAATGTTACGTTGAAAAGAGAGCTGAATTATCTTAATTATCATTTGAAGCGTTCCGTAAACATCACCGTTACATATTAACGATGCGTTCGAATAGCGAACCTGTTTCTAAAAATAAGCATATTTTAAGCTACAACTGTTAAAAAGAGCTTTTTTTTCTAACGATATGTTTGCAAAAAAACAGCGTTTCAGTTTGGCCTTTATTTCAGTTTTGCTTGTCTGCGGCAAACATTGAGTTTTTATTTTCACTCACTGACTTTTTCCAACCAAAACCGCCGAAACATTCGCTTCTGGTCTGCGTTTGTCTTCTTTTTTCTTTCTCGCAAGGTAAGCAATCGCTTTTCGATTCGATAAAATTCATTCGAGTTATTTATAATTTTTGTATTTTGTCTGCTTTTGAATTAAAATCTTCGAGAACTCGTTAAAATTTTAAAACCGTTCGCAATCAATGCAAAGTGTCCCATTACAATGCGACACAGTTTTTGAACTTGAATTAATTGTTTTATTTTAGTAAATTTGAAAAATTATATAAATTAAAACTAATACTGGCATCAAATTGTTATTATAAGTTGTAATTTGATTGTTTAAAAATTATCTTTTTTGATCAAGTTTTTTTTTGTGATTAACGTTTAACCTAAAAATCAAAATTTTTGAAATAGTGAAAATTAATTCTTGGTAAGCATAAAAAAATTTAGGTGAAGTGAAAGCATAATCTCAACTATACTTGCCACTTTCACAGGTTGCTAACTCCGATAACCGATCTTTTCTAACCGTTTTTACTTCTTATTTCTAAAATACTTTTAGCTTTCTCCAAAATTTAGAAACGTGTACAAAATAGAAGTAAAAAACGGTCAGCAATTTTCTATATAAAAATATATTTGAAAGCAAGCGTGAAAGCGTAACATTTATAGCGTTTTATCTTCTTCTTTTATTAATAACACTTCAATTGTATAAGAAACAAATTTTTTTTTATGTTTGTTTCCAATTTGAGTTGATTGAAGTTGATTTTAAAAACGTGAATGAGGCTAGTGCAAAGATTATTTTATTTAGCTGCACATTCAGTGGTCGTTAGTGATTATGTTATTTGCTTTTGTCGCTGCCTCAACTTTCATCCGCGAAGTTTTCTGTCGAACGTTTATTTATGATGCGATCAGTTTTTGTTTGCGTTTTGACAGAGTGAAAAACTGCTTGTGAGAGGAGATTTTTTAATTTAGAAAAAATTCATATTCTTGCGTTAATAATTTATTCTTATCGAGGTATGTAAAATGATTTTAATTTTTTTTTTCTGTTGGTGGTTCTTCAAAGAATGCTTTGTCATTAACATATTAACAATTTGTTCAAAATTGCGTGAAAATTTGCTTTTTAACTTTTTTTTATTAGGTTAACTACTGGCAATAAAAAAACTTTTTTAATTTTTACTTAAATGTATCACTTTGATTCTTAACTTTTATCGAACTCATTATTTGTCTAATAAGCTGGAAAGTTTAATCGATTTTTATAAAGCGAAGTTACTCAAATATTTTTGCAAATATAAAAATGAAATTCTCAAACACTTAATGTGAATTTTTAAAAGCAATAAAAATATAAAATGCGCGAGAATTTTATTCAAAAAATTCCCAAATATGCGTCTTTTTTATTATTTTCGTCGTAGATTTTTGCGAAAATAAACGAAATTTATGATCCTTAAAAATATGGAACGCGCTTGCTTTAAATTTAAATACCATCATAAATTTTCAATTCTATTTTTTATTACAAACATTAATACGCCGATCGTAAAAGTAGCATACTCGAGTTTGATCACCACTAATTGAAAAATCATTAACTTTTGCGCCATTCGTCGTTGTTTAAAAAATTCTTTGACGTTTCTAATCTTTTTAATCAGTAAATGCATTAAGGAGAAAAGACGAAAATTTAACGTGTTTATTGATGCGCATCGTCGAATCTAAAAGAGTTTCCAAGACAACGCCTACATGTAGAAGAACAAAATAGAGAAACTCTAAAAAGAATCAACTCTGATTAAACAATTGATGGTTGTTCATTTTTATTGACACCATCGATGAAAATAACAGATTTCTGCGGATACATTTTTCTCCTTCATTTGCAGAGAGTTTTTTCTCGAGTAGTCAAGAGAACAAATGTGTGTTTCTAGCAATGATCATCTACTATTAAGATTACATTGAAAATTTTGAAAAACAATTAAAAAGTTGAGCCTGAGAAAAGCCATTTTGAAAGGCCATTTTGACCACATTAATAAAAAAGAAAGCAAATTAATGTAGGCACAGTTGCACACTGAAACATGTTCATCTCTAAGTTTTGCTTTTTTGAATTTTGAAGTAATTGATTTGCGTTATTTCTAATAGTGAGAAAACAAAGACGTGGTTTCGTTTGAATTTATTAGTTAAAAAGTAATTAATTAAAAGTAAAAATGAAAATCAATCAATCAATCTTATTGAAAAAACAAAGTGGGAGAAGAGTTAAATGAAACAAAAATTTCATGAACATTTAAAAATATTTTTAAAGTTCATAAATGCTAAATGATTAAATTTCTCATTTTTTTCTTAACGAACATTTCATTTCTTTATAATTTTTTTATGATCTTAAAAATAGCCACGTTTTGCGAAGTGATAAAGACCTTAAAACCTACTAAATTTCAACGAAATGTTTTTGACCTTAAGTATTTCATAATATGACGCAATAAAAACTCTCTCATTACACGAGTGCAATTTAGTTAGCATCTCGACCACTTTTTCCGCGAAAGCATCAAGTAAATGAATCTTTTAAAACCGAAATATTTTGAGATCACTTTAAAAAACTAAAACATTTCGTTTTTTGCTTTTTTGAGCTCGTTTAAAACAAAGTTTTCAATTTTTTTTTCACTTTCAGCTCACCAATGAACTTAAGCAGTCATCTGTTCGTAGTTGGACTGTTTACTGCTGCTGCTTTGGCATTAAATAATAATGAAGAAAACAAAAGCGAAATAATTAAAAATGGAATCGAGCGATTATTGTTAAATCGTTTGGGCCGTAAAGACAGAGCTCAAGAGCGACAAATCATCGATTTCTTAGCTGATCCATCATTAGGCGTCACGCTTCTTCACACGTTAGAGGTCGCCTTTTGGACATTACCATTTGGATTTCTTCTCATGCCAATAATCAATTTCTTTCGTGTTCCTAATCGGCGAAAATTAACGCGAACTGATAATGTAGAATACGGCGAGAGTGATGAAAATAAACTTAACGATTGGTACAATATTTTGTTAAAAGCAATCGAAGCTCAAAAAGCTCGTAAGTCATTCAATTATCCACATTAGCTTTTATTGAACTTCTAAAATCGCTACAAACACAAATTTCTTCCATATGAGTCAACAAAATTATGTAAAAATGTTAAATTTCAAGAAACTTTGTTAAATAAATTTTCAAATTTTACCTAAAATATAAAAACTTAAAAAAATGTAAAAATGCGGACAAATTAAGCTCGATAAGAATGAAGTAATTTTATAATTACTAAAATCAAAATTTTAAAAACAACGAACACAAACACGTTTTCAAATGTCATACTTGACCGATGGTAATTAAACTTTTTTTGGTGACTTCTCACAGAAATCGTCAGGTCGAAAACAACCAAAAATATCTGTTTTAAATTCAAGCAGTGAAGTCAAACAAAATCACATGCGTCACTTTGAATTGTTTTTCTCTCTCTCTCTCTCTCTCTCTCTCTCGTCTGTTCAACTTTTGAACCATTTTTAGTAATTTTAAACACTTTAACCATAATGAAGATAATAATTATATTTTCGAAATTCACATCGAATTGGCGTGAATTATTTAATTAATTTTTCTTTTCTTTTTCGTAGAATATGAAAATTTAAATTTACATTTTAAAACACTTAAACGCCAATATTAAGTATTTGCGCGACAAATGTTTGCAGTGAAAAGAAGAAAAAAATCGGTTACAGGCGCAAATTTTTCAAAAAGTTTTCATCGTTTTTTTTGTTGAAATTTAAAAGGCGTGAATTACGAAATAATGAAAATTCACGACATATAATAGTGAATAGAAAGAACCACATGGGTAATGAGTTTCAAATCGCTGAATTTCAACGGAAAGAGCTCTTTATGAATTTTTCTTCTTCTTCTTTTAAATCTTGAAAATTATTTTACTATGAAACGCTACGTCGATCAATTAATTAATAAATAATTAAGGGAACTCACTGAGGAGGAGCTTCTCTAGCAAATTTTTTCAGTTCTGCTCACTCATTTGCAGGAAGCATAATAATCTTGACTGAAAATTTTCTTATTTCAAATGATAATGTTTGAATATTTTTGCATTTTCATTTTAAGCTTTTAGTTAATATGAGTCGGCGTCGGAAGCTAAAATTCATTTTATTACACTCTAACTCGAATGTTTTACTTCTAATAATTTATTCTTTTTAAATTCTTTATTTATAGTACTTGTTCAATTTTGAGCTTAATCAATTTTAATTCAAATTTTTCGTGGCAATGGAACGAAGCTTAGTGTCCATAGTTTTAATTTTGACTATGTTTATGAGTTATTTGAAATTAACTTGTGGTGAATCTAAACTCGAAAAGTTGAATATCGTGAATAAACCGATTCCATTTAGACGCGATGATTATCGCAAAACTAATTCTGATTCTTCGTCCGATGAAAATGATATGTATGAAGAGGATGTACACGAAGCACAACCTGGCTTTATGTTTCCACCACCGCCACCTCCACCGCCACCAGATTTAAGTTTTGTCACTGCCACTCCATCCGAATCAATCTCGCGTAAAACGCGTCAAAGAATTTATGGCGATGATTTCGCACTTTTCTTGGTCATTTTAACAGTGACCGGATTTTTCGGCCTAATGTTGGCTATGTTTATGCCTTTTACAGTGATTTTAACACAAGGTACTGGACTAATGCCAGGCACGAATATGCTTGCGTTTCCTTACGGCCCTACGGGAGCGTTTACACCGGTGTCGAGCTATCAGCCGGTTGTCGGTCGAAGAAAGAAACGATCGACTAACAATAATACCAAACATTTGAATATGGTGATGAAATTGTTGGATAGTAGCCATGTAAAATACGAAAATTTGTAACGCAGATTAAAGCATAAGTGCCATTCTATCAAAGCGCTTATTATCGATGTACTTTCATATTTATAATCTTAATTTTTAAAATAAAAAAAATTAAAAAAATGAATTCGAAGCGATTGTCATTGTAGCGAATAATTTGTGAAAACATTTCAATAAAAACATTTTTTATCGCAAATAAAAAACGAAGCATCTTTTCATTTTGAGGATATCGGTTTCCTTCATTGTCTACGCGTATTAGGGCATCGAAGAAAGGTGATAATGAGTGTCGTACTTTTACTTAAAAGTAAACAAAACAATGTAGATCAAGGATATTTTCTTTAATTGTTTCATCGCCATTGTTTAAACAATCTCGGAGAGACAAAACAATCGTCGAAGTCTCGAAACAAACAGAGCGAAATTTTTTTGTGTGAAAAGATTCACAAATTGTTTCTCTCTCGCCTTAAATTTTAAGTCAATAAAAAATTAACGCGATAAGAAATACAAATAGATCCTCTTTCGAAAAGAGTATAAATTGCGAGGATTTTCACATCTCTTTCACAAATAGTTTTTTTGCGAACAGTTTTACAAATTCGAAACGAAAAAACTTTATAGAAACGATAAAATGAAATTCATTTTGTTCTTAAATATTATTTTTTGTGTTTTTACTAAAATACGATGTGGTCCTCAACCGCCCGAACCATCGTCATCGAGTTCTAGTTGGCAATATCAACAAGCACCTCCAATCATACCATCAGGTGGATATGATATTGGTCAGCGGCATTCTGCAATCACTGGGGCAGCGAATCCATTGATCGGTCTTTTGCCAATACTTTGTCTGCTCGGACTCGGTCTCATCGGCATCCCGCTGATCATGTTTTTGCTATTCAGCCCTGTCGGTTTCGGAGCTGGTTATGGTGGCTTCGGTCGAAAGCGATCGAACGACGTGGTTGACTCGATGCAGCAATATATCTCCGAGTTAGCCACCCGCGTGACCAAAGCGATCAATCAATTCGAAAAGAAGGAGAAAGTGAAGAAAACTTCTTAATTTGGTTAAGATTTCAGTTCAAAGGCTATTTATAAAGTAGATAAAAAAGAATGTGTGAATATTTAAAATGTAATTTGCTTGATACTACTTAAATACATTTTAAGCGTCTTTAAATTTGAATCATTAAAAATATTTATGCTTTGTGAAGATTAAAAGCACTTCCTGGTCAAAATTTGGATTTGGTTTCATTGAATTGATAGGGTGGAGGTCTAAAGAAGAGACAAATATATTAAAAAATTTTGAACAAAGTTTAGGTGAATATATATGTCAGGAAGACGAAGTGAAACGATTAAAAAATTCAAAAAATGTTAAAAAAGAGCTTGTGAATAGATCACTTCCGAAACTAAATGATTGTACTTTTAAAAAAAATTACATACTTCACTGAAATAATTTTTTGTCTTTCTCATCATAATAAAAGCTCTTTTTTACTACACCCGAAATCTTGCTCGTTAAATCTTCGTAATATCTTCGTAATATGTGGTTATTTCAATTTAAGTGAGTTATCAAAAAAAGCGAAACAAAATTTTAAAATTTTTTATATTTATGCTTATTGTAACCACAAAAAATTAATTAATTTGAGTGTAAAGAGATAAAGTAAATTGAATTTAAAGCAAATTTTTTAAAGACATTTGCATTTTTCCAAAAACAGTGATTAAGTTTGGCTATTTCGTAAAGGTCAGAGGACTTTCAAAAGAAGCGGAAAATTTTCTAATTTTAACAACTTTTAATTATTCGACCAAATTCAAGAAATTCGTCGAGAGCAAAAATTTGCTACATTTTCAATTATTGTTCGGAGTTATTGGTCCTTCATCGAATTAGAAAATCAATTTTTGCTTTCAATAAGTCATTTAAATTTATTTAAAATGTATTTTCAAATCGAGATATTTTTTCTGAAGTCTTGCCAAATAAAAATATTTAAAAATCTACTTTCTTTCTTTCTTTGAATCTTTTTTCTTTGAATAGTTGTATTTTTATAAATTCTAAATTTTTGGCGTCTATATAAATCTAAATTCATAGTTTTTTAAATTATTTGAAAATTATATGAGACAAATCTGGAACGTAACTTCAGTGAAATTCAATATTACGGCAAGTTTGATTAAAACACTTCACAATTATTTTTGTTTTACTGTCTCATTTTGTCTTATGACAAAAAGCTGAATTTAGGACGTCTTAAAAATAAAAATAAAAATATTATTTTCACAAATTCACTGTTTTCTTCTGTAGTGTTTAAAAAGCTTGTATTTAATTTTTATGCATTTTATGCATTTATTTTATGGTTTAAAAGGTATTTACATAGTATTACAATTGTAAATGCTTTAACAAGAAATGAATGATAAACAAATAATTTCTTTATAAATGCTTTTATAATTTTATAGCATGTAAACTAAATTTTCTCTCCTATGCTCTCATTTTCTCTCAAAGATGCTCAAGCTTTTGCTTTATTTTTAAAAACATGTGAATACAGAAATTTTTGAATTTTTCTGATCTGAATTTTTCATCTTTCAAACTGCTTTATCTTCTAGTCTTCAAATTATTTGAATTTTACTTATTTATTTATTCAATTTTTTAAACGACACTTTGAGTTCATTTTTCTTATATTCATTGGTTTATTTAGATAAGCACGGTAAAGTAAAAAATTTTAAAGTTTAGTTTCGCTTTTGATACTCCGATTGTTATATAAAAGAAGTTGTTGCTCACTGTTGCTCGTCAATGGAAAATCACTTAAAAAGAACAAGTAAATTCAAATTTGATTTCCGCATAATCATCTATTGACGTGTTTCGCCTGTTTTGTTACTTTTAACTATCGCTAATTAATTGTATAGAGTAAAAGATGACTTTCGTGTTTTTGAATAATTAGTAGCAGACTCTTATTATTACTTTAAGTTTTTGGTCAGTTTGCATATAAAATATTAAAAAGTAAGTTTTCAAAAAATTAATCAATTAAACGCGATTCACACTGATTACTAGAAATATCGAATTGCTTAAAAAGAAAGATTCAAAAGTTGGAACGATAACAACTTTTTTCAAGAGCAACGCAAAAATTAAAACTTTTATCAAGCTTCAAGAAAAATCTAGATTTAATTTCGTTTACTTCAGAAAATAATTCTTTTAAACAATTTAAAAGCTTTTTATGCCCTTTTAGTATCGGTTGATGCGGAGCATTCGTTTTTAATATACAAGTCCATCTTGCGTGATAATCGCTTACAATTTACAAAAAAAACACACTCGAAATGTACAATTTTATTAATTGTAATTCATTTCTTGATTAAACTTTGAAAAAAATCATCACAAAAATGTTACAATTTTTTAGAAAATTTCACAAAATTTTACATTTTTCTCACAAAATTCATTCTTTATTTTACCACCCTACTGATTACTTAAAAAAATCCTCTTTAAAATATAACAATTGGTTCAATGTAGGACAAAGTCGATAAGGATTTGAGAAAAAGGCAGAGTATTCAAATACCATCATTCTAATTATCCAAAAGATTGATTCAAACAATGTTTCGCTTAACCCATTGACTTAATAAAGCACCACACAATTATTTAAATTTAAATATTTAAATGTAATTAAACATGTTTGAGAATAGAATCTCATTGTTTATCGCACAATGAAAGTCCGATTCGGAAACTAGGTTTTAATTTCAGATGAAAAGCAACAGCGAATGACACAACTTGCCTCTTGTTGTTTTCGAGTTAATTTTTTGACCTTTAATGTTATATAAAATCTTTCACAATTGTTTTTCTAAGTAATAAGATAGCGAAAAGGGCGCGGATCCGTTTTTCTATTGTCAAAAATCGGAAGCATTAAATGAAGAATTCACCTTAAAATGCATGTGCTGCACAGTTTCGAGATTCAGTTGAAAACTTTTCACAAAACAAGCGAGAATTCAAAATTCAGCGTATTGCTGCTGAATTTAATCGCCTGTCAATATAAGTGCATTATCGAAATTTGTTGGTTTTGATACTTAATAAAAATTTATGTTTTGTAAGTGTTTTTCGTTTTAAATTTCATTTTCAAATGTTTTTTAAAATTTAGGTCTTATAATGGTTTTGCATATTACGACCATATTGACCGCCCTTCTCGTTTTGGGTGGTTTAATCTCGTCGTGGGGCTCTTTCGATAAAATGGTAAATAGCAACGATAAAGTCGATAATAGCGAAGTAAGTGGTAGCATATATGTCCCGATTCCACCACCTCCGCCTCAACTTCAAGCTCATATACCCATTCGTTATCATTTTCGATCGAAGCCGAAAGTGCACTCGAAACGTCAATACAATACAGCGAGTCGTCTAGAAGCGCGGGGATATGAAACGTTTGGACACGAGTTAGACGCAATCGAATATGAAACTGCGGCAAAATCTGAATTTCTTTACGTTTTACCAATTTTACTGGTTATCGGGTTGGGCTCATTTTTAATTCCTATCATCAGCACCTTTTTTACCGCTCTCATGACCAGCGGTGCCTCTGGTTGCTGCACTCGTCGACGACGTATTCAATCGCTTCAAAATATGTTTCCATTTGCCGGCAAAATTATGGAGTTGTGGCAAAAATTTGAAAATGCAATGAGTAAATTCGAGAATGGTACTGGCAAATATCAAACAAAATCTAATCGTAAAAATCATTAAAAAAGCTCGATTACCAGTTAATACCAATTATATAATTAATTGCGCTACTTTAATTTATTTCGTTTTTATTTATTTCTTTAAATTAGCTGTGAGCTTATTGTTAGATTTTATGCTTGTGTCATATTTTTTAAATTTTTAAATGAGTCTAAATTTTTGAATTATTCATTTTTTTACAAGATGCTCGAATTGATGGTCACTGAAATAAACTTTAAATAAATACAAAATTAATTTAAATTGATAAAATTATTTTCGTAAGTAAAAATTAAAAAAAAAAGATCAAAAATCAATTTTTAAATTGAATAAAAAAATTGAAATGTACTCGAAGAAATAAATATTGGAAATGAATATGATGGTGAACCGTGAAAATTAAAATGTGAAAAATATTTTAATTGTATTTTAAACTCAAAGAACTTGAATTTCTAAAAAAAATCGAATGTTTCAAAAAATTTCATTTAGCAAATAATATGAAAAGCGTTTTTTAAAATTTTACTCGAATTTAAATAAACGTTTAAAAATACAAGCGATCATTAATTCTCGATACAAAAGAGTTATTAGAATAGAGCGCATATTTAAAATGAAATGTCACAAACAAGAACTTTTTAAGAAAATTATTGAGGATACAAATGAGGATATATTTAAATGTTATTAAACTCGAAAAGAAAATTAAGGAATTTTTGTTCTTTAAA
Organism: Dinothrombium tinctorium; assembly: GCA_003675995.1. NCBI lineage: Eukaryota > Metazoa > Arthropoda > Arachnida > Trombidiformes > Trombidiidae > Dinothrombium > Dinothrombium tinctorium. The sequence goes on from NCKU01000196.1 coordinate 31,604, forward strand.
AAAATTTTGATTTTAATACATAATTGCTGAGTGTAACGCGTTGAAAAATTATTCACTTAAACAACGATCAATGCATTAATTTATGTCACTTAAAGTATGATAAAAGAATTCATTCAAAACACAAAAGAGCGAGGAAAGTTTTTTCCTCACATTTCACTGAACACAGGATTTAAAATTTTTGTATAAAATGAAGTTTTTCAATTTCACTCGAATCAGAATTCGTCGAAAATTTATTTCATTTACAACTCGAGCTCAAAAAAATGAAACATTATTTCGTGATTGTAGTGGTGTTAGTCGTTAGTTTTCAAACTTATCAAGTTCAATCGACTTTACAATCGATTAAGTTCAGTGGAAATGGTAAGATAATTCAGGATGATGCCAAAAATTAATTTTTTTAAACCATAGCTACGGCTAAAGCCCCACCGAGCAAAGACCGAGGTTCACGCTCAGGTTTCGATCCTAACTATGGTATTTGGGGCTCGAATCAAGGTGTAAATCGTTTCGATGTATCACAATTGGTTCCCATATTATTGATAGTCGGCTTGATGATCATGTTACTACCTATCTTAACATCGTGCTTGACCACATTGTTCACTCCGTTGAATTTCACTCATGGTAAAAAGAAGCGCGAAGCAGTCGGTATCGAAGACGATCTACCTTCAATGCGTGACATTGTTCTCAATCTTTTGGTAAACTTGGAGAAAGCAATTGAAAAGTATGGTAAACTGTAATCATAATCACGCTAAAGTAAAAAAGCGTTCGGCTAAAGACTCATTTATTTTCAAACGTAATTATAAACAGACTGAGAAGAAATGTGTGCTTATAAAAATGATTATTTTTATTGTTATTTGTTTAAGCGATGAGCAAGATTGAGAAAAACATCTTCGTTGTGAGCGTAAATAAATTTAAAAAGATTTTAATGCGTATTTAATCTAAAAGTTTAATAACAGTTGGCGTTCTTTTTTATTTTTCGATTAGCAAGGCTTCACGCATATGAAATGACACGAAAAAAATAGTATGGAAGTAAAAACAATGAATTTAATAGGTCAAATATTAAAGTAAAAATTTGGCTTTAGTGCGAGACATGAATGAAGTGTAAGAAATGAAAAGATAAAGAGAGAAAAAGAAATGCTTTTCAACATCTTTTCACTTAGCGAAACATTCGTTGCTTTCAAATTGCGTTTTGGTTTCATGTCAAAGAGCAGAGAGAATGATGAGAGCATAGAGAGACATACCTGTTAGACATTGTTGATGCCGAAAAGACAAATCAAATTCAATGTTTTCATCACAATTGGATCGCAAACTTTGACATATTAACTTGTACTGTTGGGATTTAAGTAGTTCTTCATTGCTTTAACAACACTTTTTGATTCTTGTTTGCTTATGAAAAGCACACATTCTTCAGCTACTCCGGCATTGATATGGTTCTTCAAAATTCGCAAATGATTTTTATCATTTTGCTTCTGTTTGTTTTACAAGTATTGTGCTTCAATTCAAACAACAGTAATCTTCACTACTCGAAAACGGTTTCATCGCATTTATCGCAGCGACCATCGAATTCATCGACAAAAAATAACAGCAATTTGATGAAGAATTCAACGGAAGCTTTCCTTTATCGAATTGCAGCGAGAAGACAGCAGCGATATGGTTATTACGATGATGGCTACGATTTATTTTACGGACGGTCTGAGTTATATTGGATCATACCTCTCGTGTTTGTCATCGGCATCGGTGCGCTCCTTCTTCCTATACTCAGCGTATTCATGACATCGATGATCACATCGGGTACGTTGACATTGAGTGCTGGTCGAAAGAAAAGAGATGCGCATTTACAGGATGACGATTTATGGGTCAAGTCGATTACGAGTCTAATTACAAAGCTATTCGATTCTATTGAGAAGTTTGAAAAAGATTAAAATTTTACTGCAATTTAATTTTTCCTCAAATAATTTGTTTTGTGGTGTAATTTTTTTTACAATCTCATTGAATCGATTGTCTAAGTTTAATTTCATTCAGAAACATATTCATATTGACATAATCACAAATATCGCAAATATTTATTCATTGTAAACGAATGTTTAATTAAAGTTTGCTTTTTTAATATTCAACATTTCCTGTCACTATTTTTGGCAACAATTTTTTTTTATATTGTTAATTGATCACGAAATTAAAAAATTAAAAAATTTAAAGCGTTTATGGTGGACCAGCCTAATTTTTTGCTATTCATATTCGAAATGAATTTTTTAATTTATTCGTGAAGTTTAAATAAAAGAAAAAAAAAATTAAAAAGCATTTACACGAATTTTAAATTTCTCGTAAACGATTAAATCAATTATCTAGCATAGAAGAAACGAGATTGCGTAATTTTATCAATTTTAAATTTTACTTTTTACACAGTGGCCTACTTTAGTTTAAAAATCGATGAAATTAAATCGAATAAGTAAATTTACATTGCGTTAGATGAAAAAAACGTACAATCTCAAGGTTAATGAATAAAGTTGAAATATTAAATTAATATTGTCAACAGTGTAGAAAAGCAAATGAAGCAACGCGCGTGATAATTAAGCGAACAATTCGAACTGCAATAAATTCATTAAACGAAAAATTCATTTATTCGAAAGTGTAGTTTTGAAAACTGAAATTATTTAAAAAGCTATTCTGTAAACGAAATGAAAAAAGTGAAATACACTCGATGCACGGAAATTTAACATTTTGTCTCGATACTCCGTCCTAAAGACCCACATTTTACTTTTATTACTCGCTATTCGTCTATATAAATAAATGAAAAATTGATCGCAACGTTGCTTTCGTCGAACCATAAGCGACGAAAGTTTTTTTTTTCTCTCTCTCTCTTTCAAGTGTTCAAAAATTTATTTTAAATCAAACACTCATTACTTATATACTTCACCAACTAGTTAAAGCTTTTCATTTTTGACTTCACTCTTAATTAGCAATCAACTGTTTCAAACAATGCTTTTCATTACTTAAAATTGCGGTCGTTTGCTTTCTTTTCTTCTTTCGGACTTTCTCAAAATGAAGCCCATTTATTTATTTGCATTTGGTAAGTTTACTTTATTTTTTTCTCAACATTTACACGTTTTTTCTTAATTTTCTCATTATCATAGCACAATTAATAACACTGGTTCACGGGCAAGATGTTAATTTTCAGCCATATGATCAAAATCAAGAGCATATTGATCAAATTAATAATGAAGCACCATTAGTATATGTGCAACAGTTACCATTCACGACGAATAATTTCGATCAGAAACAATTGCAATCACCGCAGCAACCAGTGACAGTGAACATTGGTGACACTGTTCATCAACCGCAACAAACTTCGGAGCCATTTCAAATACCAGAAGTGATAAAAAACCAAATTCCTATAGTTGTGGATAGCATCAAATCAATTGTCGAATCCAATTTTCAGCGTCGTATATTTCCGAATCCTATGAATCGAATTATTTTATCAATCATCGCTCCTCGACTTGTGCGTTATCAATTAGATATGATGGTGCAAGCAGTGATGTCAGAAGTTGTACGTAAATTGGTTATGCCGGTTTTTACCGTTTTTCGAGGCTTCGCTATAAACGGTGTTCAAAATACTCTCGCCGGAAGCTCAGGCATTTTACCGCTTCAAGCGACTCAACAGCAAGTGACAACGCCGGTTCCTTACGCTTCACATTATCTTACGCAACCAGGAACTGTAGCTCAACAAGGAGTGATTGCAACACAAGGAGTTTTACAACAAGTGCCTATGCAGCAACAAGCACCTGCACAAATGGTCACAATTCAGAATCCTTCGAGTAATGGGCAGGTGCAATTACTTATTACACAACCGACAGCGGCCCCTCAAATGATCATACAGCCGGTGAGCACTCAGCAGGGAGTAGTTACGCAATATCAGCAGCAGATTACACAACCACTTCAGTACCAAGCTCAATCTGCTCTCTCAGTGAAGACACAAGATCAAATTGTCAATGACCAAATTCAACAGCTTCAGACACATTCAGGAATAGGAGTCTCCGGTGCTCAAAATCAGCTGGCGATACCAATATCTCTTAAGGTACAGCCTGATGGTCAAATTCAGATTCAGCAACAAGCTCCACAAACAGTTCACCATCAGACTCAAAATATGATGAGTGAACATCTGCAATCAGATAATTTAGTGTCCTCAGAACCTGGAACTATTTTGATGTACAATCAACAATCAGGAAGCTACGTTCCAGTGGTTCAAATAGTAGCTAGCCAACAAAATGATCAACAGCCATCAGTTATTAGCCAGCAAAGTCAAAATCAACAAAATCGTTTCTCGCAATTAAGTCAGCAAAAGCAGCAATCAAACTTACACCAGCAACCTCAGAATCAGTTGCTGCACGAAAACCAAAGTTCCCAACAACCAACTAAATCAGAAGAAAATGCTCAACTCGAGCAATTACCTACCGAAAAACCAGAGTTTGGTTCATTAAGTGATCAATTTGCAGATCATTCCACGAGTGAACATAACATTAATAATCCAAATGCAAAATTTTCAAATATGAAACACTCGAGTGGATTAGAAACTAACATTGATTTTGATCATCAAAATATTGTGACGGGTGAAATAAATTTAAATTCGGAGGACACATTAAACTACCATCATCAATCATCAAGCGTTGACGAAATGGAAAGAGCTCAAAGATGGAATACAGTATTGCAAAATCTAAGCAAATATTACGGAAACAAAAGAATTATGCAAAGAAGGAACAATTCTTAAGTTGATCGACGTAATTTGATTATTTAAGTTATACAATTTAAAAATGTTGTAAAGATATTCCAGAGCGATTGCAAAAGCTCAAACTTAATAAAATTTAAAAATTAATTATTAATTTAAGTTCGACATTAAGGAAAAACACAAGAGCCATCTTAAAAGTACACTTTAATAAATATTTTAATTTTCAATTTTAACACCACAGACAGCTATTTAAATAAATTTTTTCAATGTTAAGTCAACGAGTCAATTTTAGAGAAATTTATTAAGGTAGTAGAGGGTCTATTGCCTGGAAATAGGAATATTATTTGATTTGAACAACACCTGATCTATGTACAAAAATTTAGCTGAAATCGCTCTGTAGATCTTAAGTTATAAGCGAGAACGATGGACAGAGAGACGAACAGGAAAACCAATAAATTAGAGTTCGGATTAAATTGTTCGCGATAAAAATAAACAATTAACTTAATTTTTTATTTTAAATAAAGAAAATTCATCAATCTTAAAAAATCGTTTCATTTAAAATTTATTAAAATTTTGACTATGATAGATAATAAAAATAAGTTCAATACATGACCAATGCTGTGGTGGTATATTAACGCGCTTCAAGTTTTGCATAAAATTATGACTTATTAATGTGGCCACAATTGTAAAGGTTGATTACATGTTAAAAATAAAAAATGTTGTAATTGCACTTTCTTTTGCAATTTAATAAAAGTCAAACTCTGAACATCTTAATCAGAATAAATTTTGTTTCACGCTGACAGCGAATGATTATTCGTGCATGAATATAGAATCATTAAAACACTTTTATCCTACAAACCAATTGAATAGTCCATTATTAAAATTTTGATCCATTTAAATATTTTTTAAAATAAGAAATCAATACAAATTCGAAAATTTGAATTTTCTTGTAAGCCTGCGAAATTTTAGTAAAATCAGAATATAAATTTTTGTCTTTTCAACCTTTAATTATATGAAACTTATAATTATGAACTCGTGATATTATCAAGCGTTAAAAAGCTCGATAAAAAGCAATAATCAACTCTTTTGCGTAGATCAAGCTTATAGAAAAACAAAAAAGATTGACTGTGAAAATGAATTGCTTATAATTGTTAAACACATGAAATTCATAATGTGAAAAAATGATAATAAAGTTGATTCGAGTTAAGATTTATTTATGTGTTCATATCAGAAGCGACTTAATTTTCGCAATATACGAATTTAATAGACCGCAATGAGCGTTTATAACAAGGCTTGCTTGACCTATTAATTCGATGATTACAATTGTTTTTTTCTTCTTCTTCTTCTTCTTTTCTCCCAAAACACATAAACAATTTATGAAAATTATGATCAGTAAAGCATTTAGAAAAAAATTGGAAGAAAAAACATTTTTTACTTATTCACTCTTTTAATACTCATTATTCAATCTCTTCTCTCTTTTGAGCGAAGATTTCAATGTTTTGCTTAAAATTTAGGTGCGGTTTGCAAAAGAAAAGCTTTTCTTTCAATCGAAAGAGAGAGAGAGAGAAAAACGGCGAAACAAAATTTTTAGAGGACAAGAAAAGGATTTGATCTATTAAGCATTTAGTGTTATTAATAACACCTTTAACCTAATCGTAAAATTTGCGTAAATCCGTTCAGAAATCAACAAAACGAAAAAATGAAAAGAAATTTGAATAGCGCAGTTAATTCTCTTCTTTCACTCCTTCTCTGCATTCATCATCACTCATCTCGTTAAATCCTGTGTTCGAGTATTTAAATAAAATCACAATGTTGTACTTTACTTTTATTCGTAGTTTAAATATCAAATGGATTAGTCGAGCTTTTTTAAACGAGAAAAAGTAAAACTTTGAAAATCTCTGTATGCTCAGGGCTTATTTTAAATCGCTCAAGTTTTAAATGATTAATTAATTAATCAGTGAAATTGTGGTGAGTGTTTTCATTGTCTCAATCGACCAGCTTCAGCTAATAATTAATTAACAATGGGTGGTAAATGTTTGGTTATCGTACTTGTCACATTTTGGTGGCTGGTGATTATGCGCTGCGATTCTTACTTAACACGCGAACTACTAAACATCACTAACAACGCGCTCAAAGCTAGAGCTAATTTTACATTTTCGAATCCGTATTACGTCGATCCCGTTGACCGTGACCCACGTCAATGGCTCAGTGGCGCTTACGGATACTATTCGCCGTATACGTACGGCGGATATGGCACTGGTCTTGACGCGATTACGATTGGACTAGCGCTCGCTATCGGTGTCGGTATTCTCGGTTTACCAATTTTACTCATTTGCTTAATGATGTTCAGCGGTTCAGTACAAAGTGGACTTAATTTCGTACCACCAACGACGACAACCACTGTCGCCGGTCGCAAGAAACGTTCTTCTGCTCAATCATCAATCAGCGATCTAATCAATCCGTACGTGCAAGAAAAGCTTTCCACTGTGATCGAAAATTTTCAAAAAGCAGCTGAAAGAATGAAACTTTTTGAGTCGTAAAAAAACTCAGCAACAACGATAAAGATAATAAACAGGTCTGTTTGTGTAAAAAATGAAGTGATCAAGTTGAAAAATCGAAATTTAAATTTAATTACACGGTCGCAAATTTGCGCTTGTTTTGAATGTTACGCATTTTTTATGAACATTTATTTTTCGAATTTTTTTCACAAATTTGTATTTTTACCTCTAATGTTCTTACTATTTTAACTAAACTCGTTTGTAAAATAACATTTTACTTCGTATCGCTTTGAAATATTTTAAAGGTCACGTAACAAGTTCACGAAAAAATGATGACACCATTTCTACTTTGAAAATTAGCTTAAGGCTCTTGTTAAAGAAAATTCAATTTTTTATGTAAAGAAATTCGCTCGTTTCGATTGTTTTCATTTCGCAAATCTCTCTCTCAAATGAATTAACGAAGCAAAGTTTTCTTACGATTTTGACATTTTCGATGAAATTTACCGTTTTGCACAATGAATATTACTTTCGGTCAAGAATATAAATTCACCTCTTGACAGAAAAATTTTTTCTGAACGTGTCACTTGCGGCCACAAGAAATATTATTAGCAAGCATCCGGAATGATTCGTTATAATGAAGCTGAATATGTTGCGAAATAACAACGTTTTACCACTAACCTACAAGACTACAGGTTAAATTGGTCAAACCTTCTCGTTTCGGTGTCAGCGTGATACGTTTTTTCGGGTGGTTTCATACCCCCTAATATATAAAGCAAACAAAATGCTTTGGATCGCAATTTTCACTCGCATCGCCGTTATGTTTGATCTTGAAATTTTGCGTGCATGATTTCTTTTTATTCACAAACATTTCTTATTTATGTGATTTATTTTCAATTTCGCCACAATTAAATTTGAATAATTCATTTTCTAAATTTCACTTTTCTCACCGTTTGTTTGCATTTTTTTTCGGTGGCAAGTTTAACAATGCGGAAACTCTCGTTACTTCTTTTGTGTTTATTGTTGTTCCTAAACTTTTTACTGACCGTCAACGGCACACCGAAACGAGTGATGGCCTCGTTGTTCTCGAATAATCCGCATCAAAACGGTGTTTCATTGATGCGGTCAATCAGTGCTCGTAAGGTGGACGTTGATCGGCAAGGTGGTCTCGGGGCCACTTTACTCGCTGGACCAATTTTTTTAGCCTTATCTACTTTACTACTTCCATTTTTGCCGGTTTTATTGCTCGCTCCGATCGCTATCGCCAGTTTAAGTCCTGGCTTAAGCTCGGTTACCGACGCTGTGTCTGAAGCAACGAATCAAGCTTCACCGCTGAATCAAGCGCTCGAAGCTTTTAATTCATTAACTAGTTTATCGGATTCAAACAATCGGCCTTCCAATGCAGGACCACTTGCTTCAGAATCAAAACCAACTTTATCGCTTACGAAGCCTGGCACAAAGCCTGATACTGGTGGCGGTATATTAAGTCATTTGGCTTCGTTGACGGATGATGGCAATAATAACGACGGCTTATTTCCCTTATTATCAACACTGGCCTCAGCGGGCAATGTTAATTCAGCGAATTCCGCCAACAGCGCATCACTCCAAAATTTGGCTTCGAATGCACTGAATAGCATTTCAAACTTTTTGTTCAGTAATCGCCGTTCGGAAAGAATTCCTTGGCACCAAAATCCAGAGTTTGCGAAACCATTGCGAAATAGACTCGGAGTTGTTCGCTACTTAAAAGAAATGTTCAATACGCTTCGAAATGGTTTGAGGAGATACGAAATCAAAGAGTCCGAATGCCAGCAAAGATTGGTATGCGAACTTCATCAGAAAGCTGTGGGAAGAAATTTGCGGCCGTTCGCGAACGTGATGTTAGATGCAATCGGGTGAGTAACCTTTCAAATTTTTTCTTCGTTAGCTTTTTCACGATTTTCACGATTCGTTTCGTCTCTATTCAGCCTAGAATCGCAACTTGAACGATCGACTGCGTTCGGCGGTCGTGCTAAATCCTACATGAGAGACGTTTACAAAGCAGTTAAACATGGCATGTCGGAAAAAGAATGCGCCGAAATCTACTCTCGATGCCCGGTCAGCATCGCGATCGAACCAAATACGAATTCAATTTTCAGTAATTTATTTCGTCGAAAATCGCACAGAGAAAAACAGCAGCAAATAAAACTTCCTTCAGATTTCTACGAAATCGATAAAAATTTTTACCAACCGAATTTAAAACTAACGAAGCCAACACCGATTCAATACGTTCAAAACCCGTTGTGATCCGAGCGAATGGTGCCAAATCAAAATATTCATCTTTTCACTATTTTTATTGTGATTTGTAAATTATTCTTTGTTTTTGTCGAGTTATTAAGTGTAGTAAGTAGTATTATGCGCACACGATGAGTGAATTTTCATCTTGAAAGAAGTAGCTTCTCACCTTTACGGTCAAATGTTACTTACCCGATGATAAGAAACACACATAAAATGTGTAACGAATTTTAAGTTTTTTTTTTAATCGCGAAAACAAATTTCGATTTTGTCAAAAATGAAATGAAACTTGAGTGCCGTCAAAGTGAATAGTAAGCTCTGAATTTAAGAAACGAGAAAATTGCAATGTACCTGTAAAATTACATCGATTAAGTTTTGATTTTAAATCATTAAGCTTATATAGCTCAATCATTCTTTAATTTAATTGTATTTAACTTAAAAATCTAGTTTAAATTCATCGAATAAAAAATATTATTCAAAAAAAAAACTTTTTCAATCGTTCAATGCCCAAAATAAATGGAACTTGGAAACGTGAATTAATCGGCGTATTCAACTCGCTGTCATTAAATTCTTGAAACGATCAAAAAAGCGAAATAAATACTTTCGGAATAAAAAATGAGTTAGAAAAACAGAATAATAAAAGTAAATTGGATTCAAACGTCGATTTTGATGCGATAAAAGAAAGCAAAAAAGTTAAAAGAAGTAGAAAACATCTCCGGGAGAAGAAGAACAGGATGTGTGTGTTGTTCGTTGCATAAGAAATGTTAATTCGTTTCGAGAAGAAGCTACGCAAAAATTAACGGTTGACTAAATAATTCAAAGCGAAAATGTTCTTTTACCTTATTTACCTTTAAAATTGTGTAATCGTTTTATCAGAGTCGTTTTTTTTAAGGTTTAATGACATCTTTACTCGAGAAGATAAATATCAATGCGAGATAAGAGATTTTGTTTTAGGAAAATTCAAATTTCAAGTGAACTCGTATATAATATTTAAGAATAAGAATAAGAGGGAAAAATACAAACGATGAATAAATAAATAACGAAATGAAACAAAAATGAACGGAAAATTAAAATAATATAAAGACGAAGAAAAAGTTAGCAAAAATTTTCAAACGTTTAGTATTCCCGTAAATTGGCTTATGAGTTTAAGCCGTGAAGATGGTGCTGATTGAATTTCGAATCGATTAGCTTTGCCGCTCAGTTATTGGCATTCCGAAATACTTTTTATGCGGAAGTGATTCAGAGCTATTGAATTTGACTAAGTTTTCAATCGTATAAGGTGGATTCGACTGACGCGGCTGGCCTGAGCTTACTGAGTTAGTTTGCGGCTTATATGTAAAAGGTTTTTGCTTGTATATATTTTGCGGATTTTCATAGTAGGGCTTAAAATGCACGAATGTACCACCAGCGTTGCCAGATGGATTGGTCTGTGTTCGCCGCAGTAACTCAGTTGGCGGAAGTGCATAAACAGGTCGATTAATCGAAGAAGCCACAGCGTTATGTTCTTCGTTAGGCGGAGGCCAAATAGGATGTTCGGGTGGAAAACGTCCGACTGGTGGTTTAGGCAACGGTGGCACCGGTAACGGCGAAATGGGCGATTCGTAAAACGCCAACATCACAATCGCACCGACAGCCATTGACGCAGCATAGACCAATGCAGAAAATGGCATTTTAAATATCGCTCGTACAGATGATGTAAGTGCTGTTTAATTAAATTAATGAGCGATATAAATATGAAATAAGAATGAACGAGATTATTACTTACTTCTTGCAAGCGCATTATCTGGTTCATAAAAAATTTTTCGCGCGAAATCATTCAGCGTCTTCAGACTAGATGTTATTTGAATATCGAGCTTCGTGTCATTGCTTGTGCTGTTTGCAAGGTTTAAATTCGTAGACACAGCAGAAGTGACCACGGCGTTCAGTAGAAAGCAGTGAACGACGAAAGAAGCAATAAAAATCCTCATATTGAAAAAATAAATTTTTTTCTGAAAACTGATTCAACACCAAATCGAGAAACAAGAATGAATCGCTCTTTCCATAAACTTAGAAATAGACGAAAGAAAAACTTGTTACAGGTTAGAAACACATAAGCACACACAAAGCGAATTTGTATCGCGCTTTTTTTCAAGCTAGTATCTTGTTCACTACAAACGCATAAGACACAATAGAGAACGAGCGGAGAGGAAGAAAATGTAGTTGGAGCGACATGAAAGCAGCCAAGTTTTATCTTATATGGTTAGGGTCAAGTTTAAAGAAGATCAAAATACCAGACAGGCAACAATTTCTCAATTCTTCGCGATAAATTGATATATTTTTAAACTTCAGCGTAAAATGTGTTTTTCTTTTCCTCGAATCTACTTAAATTCTCACTCATTCACTCGCTCACTTACTCACCTCTCCTCCTCTCCTCTCACTGCGATATCTAACTTGAAATTGCGTAAATCGAAAAAACACACTGCTGACCGAGTATTACCTCCAGGCTTTGAGTTACTACCGTAAACGTTGAGCAATTTGTTGTTTGGCTGTTTTTCTCTCTCTTCTCTCTCTCTTTTTTCTCTCGCTCTTTCAAACGGGACAGAAAAGAGAGGCGATCGGCGGACATAAATTTAGTTTGGAATGTCAAATGAAGGAAGTCAAAAAAAAGCAGAATCTAAGACGAGGATAATATGGTAATGTTCGTGAAATAATTTTATCGACGCATTATTTCACGCTAACATTTAAGACTATTTTAACTTCGCAACAAAAAAAAGTTTTTGTTTTCGAACAAAAGAAATTTTTTCAATAACTTCTTTACAACACTACATAGCCATTCAAGTTAAATTTGCTTCTTAATTTACTATTGAAACATTGAAACCATTTTTCATCGCTTATTAAATAAGCAGCTAATTAATAGCGATTTATATATGTGATGTAAAACGCATCCTTCTTAATGTCCTCGTCTCGTTTTTTCACTCCTTTATACTTACTGTTTGCATTCACACATTTTCAACGGCCGAATTATTACCATTTAGTTATGCAATTTTGCACTTCACAAAATATCTTCACCCTGATTATTGCATTATAATTGAAATTAACTTTAAAGGCCACCGTTTGCTCCAAATCGTTTTTGTTGCTGTTGTTGTTGCTCATCGCTCGTGCAAATGCAATAAAAAATCTTTCGCTCGAGTTTACCATTGACATTATTATTGATAAAGCTTCGAAACGATTGTGCCAATTTCGATTCATTTACATTTGTGGCTTAAATTGGTGCAATAAGCAGAAGATAAAAGTGGAAACACTGATTACATTTGTAAAATGGCGAGAAAAGATAAAATAAAACGTAAACAACGGAGGGAAGATAGCAAGCATGAGAGTGGTCAGAAGCAGACTATGTTCAGGTCACAAACTGAAAATTGGATTTTAGCAGCGCGAGAGAAATCTTTGGCGAGTGAAGGCTTTCAGCTTAAGCAAGAGATTGAACATTTAGAATACAAAACTGAGAAGATGGAATTAGTGCGAAAACAAGTAAGGTCCGAAAATGAGATGAAAACTGATGGAAGATATGCGAAGAAAGTAGGCAATTGCTTCATTTTTGTACCAATTGAGAAGAATAAAGAATTTCTAGAAAATTACAGGAATAATTTTTTGAAAGAACTCAAAGAAAGTGAGACATTTTTGCAGCGAAAGAAAGAAAAATTTGAAGGGACAGTGAAGAAATTGATTGTAATATTGAAGGACTTGTGAAGCAAATAATTGTAACACAAAAATTAAATGTACAAATTATTAGCCTTTAAAGCTTGTTTATCAAAATAAAACAATATTATTAACTAGCTTACGTTGACTTTGTAATAATCAACAACATTTAAGGTTATATTAAATTTACAAAAGATGATACAATGAAATTTAAATAATAAGTTTAAAAATCCTAATTTACTCGTGTACTCATTGCTTTTTCTTCGATGCCTTATTCTTTAGAGCTAATTGCTGCGATGATTTGGACGACGAACCACCTGTGAAGAAGGATGTCATCATTTCTGATAATTCCGGCATATCGTATTTAGGCATTTGCATGTTTTGCATTTCCTATAATTGAATAAAAAATAAGTAAAATAAAGAAGCAAATATGAAAGACATTTTACCCTTTGTGTTTCAGGATCGGCCGCATTAATCATTTTTGGCAACACAAGCAATAATAACAAAGGTAGTATCATCATCAAAACCATTGGATTGAATAAGAAATCGGTGAGTTTCCATGTTTCACGAATTTGAAAGTACTTAAATGGTCCCTTCGGTTTAAATTTCAACGGATACGGTAATTGTTGAACAGACGAAGTTTGAATGTAATTCACTTTTCTCGCTCTAATCTTGCCTTTAGAGTTGATATCAACACGAATAGGTTCGTAGAAGTAATCCGGATGCGTGACTTCGACAAGATACGAGCCCGGCTGAAGATTCGATATTTCGAAACTGCCATCGCGTCTGATTGAAAGAGGAAACAATTTATGAAAATGAAAAGATGAAAATCGATAAAGACATACTTTAAAAAGCCAAAATATTCGCCATAATTAACGATGATTCGCGTAGAAGCCAACCATTGCTGAGGCATATTCGAATCGCCCGTTGATGTGCTCACTTTTCCTTCGATCGTGTGTCCACCGTTCGCTGCCGACGGTGTGTGATTATTGCCACCGTTGCTTTCGATATCGACGTTTTGCGCTCGAATTGCATTATTCGAAACTAAAAGTAGAAACCATAAAAGCGCGTAACGAATTGCGGTCATTTCGCTTGAAAATGAAGGCATCATTTTTGTTTTCGCTTCTTTCGAAAGATGAACGAAGTGAGCGTCAAACGCCGCCGTCGATAATGTGACGTGTTTAATAAAGCGGCAAATTTAAATTGTGCAGCAGCGTATTGAAAAGCAACAGATGTTCTACATGCATTTGTTTCGAAAGAAGCGAAAACAAAAACGATGCGTTCACTTTTAAACGAAACACAATGCTTTTGCATTTCGGTCCAAAGTGGAGAAGTAGTTTCTGTTTCTACTTATGCAAACTCAACCTCAATCAATCATTACCAGTCCCCGATTGAATACATTCGCGGCGCGACTAAAGCGAGATCCCTGTGTTCGACTGTTGTGGGCGTCGCTTTTCGCTATTTTTCAAAAGTGAAGTTTTCGAAAAAAGAATGAAAAAGATTTGAACACGAAAAAGTGAACGAAACAAAAGCAACGAAAAGCGAACACAAAGAAGACGCAGTAATGGAGGAGAGCGATGAGAATGGGTTGAAAGAAGAGTCGTATCAAGCGCTGACGAGTAGAGAGGAGTCGGATTTGGAACGACTAATGGCGCAATGCGAGTTTACCATTAATAACACTGAAGCATTCACTGAGAAACTATCGCGTGAACTCTCGTCGATGGATTCGTCGAATATACAGAGTATAATGGCTTCTGAACAGAAAGTGGAAAATTTAATGAAAGTGTTGCAATGCTCGATCGATGAAGTCGCTAAATTGGAGCAACGAATTGAACATTATCAAAATCTATTGAAAAATGTACGCGATATTGTTTTACAAGTCGAGCAAAAAGAAGCACTCGTTCAGACTCAAAACGATAACAATCAAAAACTGCTCTCTGAGCTCCAATCGTTAATCAATGAATTAGAATTTCCTCCCGACAAAGAACGCAATTTGTTTGAAACTGATCTCACTAAAAGTAATGGCATCACCTTGTGTTTGATCGCGGCGAATTCGCTGCAAGAATGTCTTCAAGCGAATATACATCCTGCTCTTCGGCAGATGAATGCCGTTCGTGAACAACAACGTTATTTGGAACAAATACAAGCTCGATTTTGTAATCGTTTGTATACGCAAATGAATGAAATTTTCGATTCGTTGGTAGCGCAATATGCTGATAGATTATTGCAGTCAATGAATAGCAAAGATTTAGCTTTGTGCAATCATGAAGTTATTCACAACGCTTTGATGCCTTATTCACCGTTAATTAAGTTATTGAAGCCAAACAGTGATAACACTTTTTCTGCGATACAAAATTCATATTTAAACAAAATGAAGCCGTTATACGAAAACGAGATTACGCATTACTTCGATTTGGTGAAAGAAAAACTTTCCGGCGGAAAATTGACAATTGGAAGCTCGGATAGCTTCGATGGAAGAAAAAAGAATCAAGAAGGTTCACGAATGAGATCGAGTTCTTTTCAAGGCACTGGACAAGAATTTCTCGATTCAAGCTCTTCGAAAAGTTCCGATATAAGCTTAAGTGAATGGGAAGAGTTTGATTCATGCATTGAACGTATGCTTAGTACTATTGATCCTGTTTGTCTTTATGAACAGAGATTTTGTATAAGCTTTTTTGATATCGATTCAGTCAATGTGCAGCATACAACTGAATCAGGACATAGGAGAAGCTCTTCGATCGGTTCGCAAAACTATTCGATTAGTCCCTCGCCTTCCAATTTAAGTCAAAACAGTAGTGAATTATCAGATGTCAAGAAAGCGGAAAGTTTGCGGCGATTGATGTCACAAATGTTCCTGATCCTGGAGCAAGAATTCGTAAAATTCATTTCAAATTACGATCGATTAGATGGTCTTTACTCGATGTACCTTCTCGTTCGTCTTTCTCAACATGTTTTATCCACTCAAGATGCTGGTAGCTTTTTAGCGAAAACTTACGGCAATATCCTGATTCACGTGAAGCGCAACTTTGACAAGTTTATGCAATCGCAAGTGACAGCAATCGAAGAAACGAAAGCACCGAAAAAGCCGAAATGCGGCGTTTTTCCGTTTATAAAAAAATTCGAACAGTTTGCTAAACAAGCGGAAGGTGTGTTTAAAGTCTCTGCTTCTCGGCGAACTGATATTGACCGTTGGTACGTCACTTTGTGTCGATCAATGTTTGACACGATAAATCGCCTGTCGGACACGCATCACAAAACACCACCAGAAATGGTACGACTAGAAAATTACCATTACTTACACGATGTGCTCTGCACGCTTAAAATCGCGTGCCTCGAAAGCGAAAAACGCGAAGCGAAACAACGCTATAACGAAGCGCTCAAAGATTACGTCGCGCGATATTTCGGACGACCGTTGGAAAAACTGAACACATTCTTCGAAGGTGTACAAATGAAAGTGGCGCAAGGTGTAAAGCAAGATGAAGTTGGCTATCAGTTGGCGTTCAGCAAACAAGAGCTGCGAAAAGTGATCAATAGCTGTACATTGAAAGACATAAAGAAAGGTCTTGAGGAGATGTATCGCAAAGTGGAGAAACACACCTGTGATCCGGATTCCACGCTGATTCAGGTATCAAAAACGTCAGCTTTCGAAAAAATAATTTACTGAGATTGAAATTCTTTGTACAGGTTATTTGGCGTTCGATGCAAGAAGAATTTCTTTCGCAGTACAAAGCTATACAAGATATGATTGAACGCTGCTATCCAGACGCGAATATCACGCTGAACTTCACCGTTGACGATGTGCTCAATGTTTTCTCGGACATCGCTCAATCACATTAGCAACATGTGGTTCAACAAAGCTTGTAATGGGCGCTTCCATAATTTTTTAATTTAAGAATTTGGTTTTGTTGTGTATCAATAAACTCTGTAATTATAGAAATCGAGTATTGCTCTGCAAATATTGATTCCTGAAATAAGCGTTACAATGTAAAAAAATAATAAAGGTATTAAAGGATAAAGTAATGTTTGTGTTCGATGCAAATGCGGCAACGAACTGTAACCGAGAAACGTTATATACAGGTAATAGATCACTGCGATCGCCCACAATGTGTTGCCGAACAAGCGAGCGATGAACCAATCGTGATTGATCAGAACTGCGAACGAAAAGAAGTTTGAAAATCATTTAAAGTGACAACGATTTTTGAATTACCATTGAAAAAGAACAATTGAAAGACGTGTAAAATGAGAAGCGGAGGAAAGAAAGCGTTTAAGTGGACGTCAAACGCGAAGCCCCATTCGACGTCTTCCGAATTAATTGAATCTGGTTTTCGAAGATATTTGTTCGCAATGAACCAGAAAAGTGTGGCCACAATGCAACCGACAGCGATGCAATCGATAAATACAACCCAAAATAAGAATTTAATAAAAGAAATAAACGGCAGTCTCAAAACAATCGATAAACCGGTGGAAGAAATGACGAACCAGACGCCGAGCAAAACGAGAAACGCGGGATCGTCGCGCGAATATTGATTCTTCGTTTGTTTGCGGTAAACAACGTTTCGGTAAACTTTCGAAGGCGAAAGGAATAAATAAATCATTTGCCAAAACGCGAATTCGAAATCCATTTGATTCAAGTGAAACAAGCGATGCACGAAATTGCTGCACTTCTTAACCGCACTTTTCGACGTTCGCTGCCAAACCGCACTATTCGCATGACTCCGGTGCACGGCGGGTTCCGGCAGAGGACTGCTGTTCGACGAGCGGCCGAAGGTTGGACTCGACGGCGGCGGAGAAGTCGACACTTTCGGGTACATTTTCGGTCAAAGTTCGAATTCAAAAGCACCGTTCATTCGATTAAAATCGAAGAGAGAAATTCGGGTTCAAAGTGATGATTTCATCAAATGTTCACCTGTCAGCCGGTAAACGGCGCCGCTGTTCGCCTCTTATTTGAGCCACTTTTTGCATTCATTTTTCATATTTGTTTTTCTCTTTTTCTCAATTTTGAATTTTGAAACTCCCAAAAGTTGATTTAAAATTTTCACATTTTTCCAAAAACTAGATGATAAGGATTATTTTTGCCTTATTTACAATCTGCTAAAATTTATCGAATCGAAAGCGACCGCATCTAATTCGGCGGCGGCGCGGCTTCCAATCAATCGCGAGTCTAGAAAGTTTTAAACGGAGTAAAACTCATTTTAGAGTTGAAAAAATAAATCCGAAAATCCGATTATGGCTGTTACTTCGCTTCTCTTCTTTTTCAATATTTTTTTTCATGACGATACTCTCTTTTGCTATTTTTGCTTTTTCGCATAAAGTTTCTTTATTACGCCTCATATGAGTCAATGAACCGTTGTCAAAATTGAAATTTGCTTCAAATCATCAGATGATGTATGACAATTGAAAAAGTTATTTTTATTCTTTCAACTTTAAAATTGAATTTAAAATTTGTTATTTTGAAAATTTTGTTTTCTATAAAAATCACGATGATTTAAAATTTTCTCTAATAAATCATTTTAAATGATGTGTTTATTATGATTACAATTTTTAAAAATTTTTTGTTTCAAACTGAAATTCTAATTTAAGAATCAATGTCGACGGATTTCATTAGTAAACAAAGTGTAGTGTACAAGTTCATTGCTCTCTCTCTCTTCTCGCTGCTCTAACTCACTGAAAGTAAAACCGTTTTTGCTTTTGTAAAATGCGAAATCCCTGTTTTCTGAATTTACATTTTTCAAAGATTTACGCTGTAAAAATAAATTTTTAAGCCAAAGTTTACATTTCGACTTCCTTTCTGTCTGTATTTTCATTGATCGCCGTTTTTAATTACACACTTTTCACTGCAAGCGTTGATAAACGCTATTGCCAAAGTATTCGACCAATTTTTTCATTATTTGTTCAAAGAGAATTTTGCGCATCGAGCCCATTTTTCAGGCATCATTTCTCACTTCTGTTTTCAGCATTGATTCAAAAGTTTTGTAAAATTTGGTGGATTTTTTTTTTGCCAACATTAAAATCAATATTTCTTTATAGACGCAATGATTGTGATTTATTGTAAACGGTGGCTTAAAATTTCTTTTTTGCACAACAGCTAAATTATCATTACTTCGCTTCGAATTGCTTAAATATTGAACTAAAATTATGACACAATTTCAAAATTTAACAACGCTAATAAAAACTTGAAATGAACAGAAAGAAGAAGTGAGCGTAAAACGCAATATACGAGCGCAGAGAAAAACTTTTGTTCAAAGCTCATTTTTTGTTCATTCAACCGTTAAGGGTCCTAATTTTTTATTACTCACGATGTTTATATACGCTATGCATATTATTAATGCACACTTTTGCATAATAAAATCTGAGCACAAAAAGTTCTGCTTTTTTTATAGATTTTTCGCAAAGCTTGCGATGAAAATTAATAGCGCAAAAAGATTTCAGAGTAAAGCTTAGCCACTTCTTAAAAAGAGTTTATCGAAAAAAAGCTTATTTTTGCCGGGAAGCACAAAGTTGACCCTTAAACACCTTGTCCAGCTAAGTGTGAAAAGATTCAATTCACTTTTTACATTTTTTTTTCAATAATAATTGAAGTTGACGTAAAATTGTTTAGCGACCTTTTCCGCGTTTTAATTAAATTAACGATCTCGAAGATTCAGCTTGTTTTATTCTTATTGGCTTAAAACTGTAAAGCTAATAGAATTTAGAATAGTTAAAAAACAAAACTCGACCCATTCAACGTTTGCTGACCTTTTCTTGCGATATTTAACCAGTTAAAGCATTACACCGGATTCAACTCATTTATGATTAAAATTAAGACACAGCTTGTAATTGTCTTTACAATTACCGCTAAATGAAGTTAATTGAGCCGCCCAACATTATGAGAATGAGACTTTTTGCATAACGTTTCTCTAAAAATTTAAAAAAAGCAAAACAAAATCAATGTCAAAGGCAAAAGAATAATTCAACTTAAGCTTTCGTTTCCAATTACGTCTTAAAGTTAGTTCTTAAAACTCTAAATGAAAAGATTACGAGCACTAATGAGAACAATTAGGTTACGAGATTAGGACAAATGTTATAATTTTTATAAATTTCTCGAAAGATAAAAAAGCAAAAGCAATAAATTAGAATAAGGTCGAATCTAATCATATAAATAATTTTGATTATTAAATTATTTTTAAGTTCCAATTCGTTGTGAATATATTATTTTAAACGTGCGAGTTGAGCTTTTTTCGACTCCAAAATTATCGTAAAAATAATGAGAATAATAAACAATCAACACAGAGACTTAAGTTGTATACGAAACAAAGTTTAATCCGAAATTACGCTTTCCATCAATTTTTTTTTTTGCGTTATTTTTCACGCCATTCTCAGCAAAATAATGTTTGATTTTGAGTAAAACGCTGAGCAAAATTGGATTTAAATGAAGCGTGAAAATTTCTATTGTGTAAAAGGGTTTTCACGACAGAAAAGTAATTGAGAAACTTTTACTGCTGCACTAAAACTTTTGCGCAGAGAAATTGTTCTCTAGAAAGAAAAAAAAAGAACTTCATATGAGTTTTTGTAAATGCACTTATTACTAAACTCGCAAGAACTTATAATAATAATTGAAAACTTGATTTATTCGGTGGATGGTGAGAGAACAGCTATTAAAAGCTATTCAATCATATCAACAATATGACGCCATCATTTTCATTTCTCGAATCGTCGCTTTTTTGCAGACTTTTTCCAGATTTTCGAAGTTTAAGAAAAGAAAAAAAAGTTTAGAGTTCATAAATTGTCGAAAAAGCGATTCGTGAAATTTTCATATAAACGACATTTATATCGAACCCTTTTTTTGATTAAAAAGAACTCTCGATCGCTCTCTGCAGAGCTTTATCGAATCAAATCAAAGTGATGAATGTGCTTGACTATTTAAATTATTCAGTTGATTACGTTTATCGAAAATTGTTTTCACTTGTATCTCTTGCTTCTTCGCAAGAAGATTTCTTTAAAATTTAAGCAATCGATTTTTTTTACACTACATCGCTGATAGTATCATGAAATTCTTGAAATTCTTAGTTTAAATCACCATAGCTTCATTCGTTATATTAAAGAACTTTTTTCTTCGGCTAAGCAAAGAGAGAGAGAGAGAAAGAGAAAAATAATCAAAAGAGATTTGAAACAATCAACGTGAAAAATTGTTTGTAGTTAAGATATTAACTTTTTTCTTATCATTTTCTTTCTTCAGAGAAGAAGCGAGAAGAATAATAATTAAACGGTTAGATCATGAAAAAACGGCAAAACGTGTGCGTCAAAATTATAGCGTTTCAAAAGAATTTTTCGGTGAGCGGAAAAAAAAATGCTTCATTGTGATTTATTTGCTTAAAACGCATTTGAAATTCGTGTTTGTAGTTATTTTATTTTATTTTTTCCAGTCTGTCTCTTTAAACTTTATTCGCTTCTTCTTCTTCTCACTTGTCTCAAATACAAGTACAATTTGCACTCTATTTATTCCCAAAACGTTTTTCAAAGAATAAAAAAAAGTCCGAAAAACTTCAAGAAGAGAGAGAGAAAATTGTGAAGTAGAAAAAATGTTACACTTTCAAACTGTTTTTCAATTAAAAAAAAATTTTTTGAGTTGATCACACATGGTGCGTATTTCGAGTCAATGTCTCTGTCTATTTTGCAGCAAAAGGTTAAATTTTTAAAAATGTATAAAGTAAAAGCGAGCGCATTGATCGAATTTTAGTTTGAAATTTAAAACGCTATTTGAGAAATTGTGCCACCTGCCTCGCTGGTAAATCAAAAAATTTTTGCCTTTCTGCAATCTTTTGAATTTTGAAAAATTCTTCTCCTTAAGAGTTGAAAGTTTTTTTTGTCCGAATTTTGTTTATTCATATTTAAGTCATATTTAATTTACAGTTTACGCCTAAATTGCGTCGAATGTACGCATTCATTTTCAACGTTTTAAGCATCATTTATTCATTCATTGTTTGTTTGAAAAGATGACACGGAAAGAGGAAGCTATTCTCTCTCTCTCTCTCTCTCTCCTCTATTGTTTATTTGCCGAACAAAAGCTATGCGACCAAATATTATGCTCGCCGGTATTCAATACTCGTTATTAAAATTCGCAAAAATTCAATGAACTCAGTGACGCGAAACGACAATTATAATTGTCATTAGTTAATTACGCTTTAATCATTTAATTAGTTTAAATAATTGCGTTTGGCGCATTGTTCCTAAAAACAAACTTTTCACAAAAATAAATTATATCATATAAAACAACAGCAAAACATGTTGTTGTTTCTATTTAGATGGATGAACGAGCATTTACTTTAATTTAACTGTTATGTTAATAAAAGCAAAAGTAAAATGAATTATGTTCAACTACATTAAAATATCAAATTACATTTTGTAAAAGCTGCAAGAATTGTTGTTGCTGTTGTTTACTGATTTCACTTTTAATAATTTTAACTTAATAAGTTTGCTGCAGTTGCTTTTTTAACTTTGTATTGATTTCAAATTCAGTGAAGAATTATTTTCGCTTGTTTCTATTCACTTTGAGCGCAATGAGTAGTAAACACAGCTTCGAACAAATTTACCGCTTACCTTAGCACCAAAAATACATTAAAGAGTCCATTTTGAGCGGTAGAGATGCTCAATAAAATTGGTTCGAAACTGTGTTATAGAACAACGATTTAAATTCTTCCAAAAACAATAACAACAGAAGCAAAAATTTTTCTCGCATGAAAATATTTTTGCTATTTTCGAAAGTGAAAATAATAAAAATCGTGAATATATTTTAGCTGTCAGTGCTTTAGTTGCAAATAAAGCTCGTAAAAAATTTGCAAAATATTCGAATAAAAACGCGAATTGAAAATTATTTTAAAAGCTTAAGTTTTATGGTTAAATCTATTGCGGCTTGAAATCGATTTGTCTCTCTCTCTCTCTCTCTCTCTCGCTTTCTCTCGCT
>NCKU01000197.1:0-54598 GCA_003675995.1 Dinothrombium tinctorium
GAGCAAAAAAAAAAAAAAAATTACAAATTTTAATGCTCGAAACACGAAATTCAATTCACTCGAATTGATCGATCAGCGCGCTGGGGCAAGCAAAAGATCGAAGCGAGTTTTTTTCTCTCGACTATGATTTGGACGCTAATTTCGACATTGATTCGCGAATCAATTTACAATTGCGAAACTATTTAAAAATCATTTATAAAATCACGCTATTATTAAATAAAATTCTCATTCGCTCTTCTCATCTCATCTCTTTTTCGCATCACAATTTTCCTCGTCTCTCTCGCTCATCGCTCGCCATTCGCAATCGCAATCAAAAAAAGCACAAACTCGAAATTAATCTCGGCGAAACGAGCGAGAAAACATTGAAATTTTTCCAAGAAAATTTCTATGCTCGTATATTATTCAGAGATTTAATATTAAATTAAGCTTCGCTTTTATTGCAAATTATATTTTCGCTCGCAGGCGAAAAAAGCGCGCAAAAGTTTTCATATCGAAAATTATTATATTGAAATTTTTTTCTTCTGCATACATAGCACGATATGTATAAAAAGTGTGCCCGACGGCTACAGCCGGGCTGCATATTAGTTTCGGCGTTGTGATTGATTTTCTCACTCTATCTTCATTACCGTTAATACTAGTTTAATTACACACTATTCGATGTAAATTTTTCATAAGTAAACTTTTTTCGTGTTTGCTGCTCGCCGCTTTTTTCCTTCTTCTTTTCTCGCTCTTCTCTCTTCTCTGTGTGTGTGTGTGAAAAGCGGTGAAAAATTTTTCGCTACGCTAAGCTCTATCACCAAACTTTTTTTCTCTCTCGCTCTCTCTGCTACTACCTTTAAACACATTCTCCTCACCTCTTTCGTTCATTTAACGTGTTAACATTTGCACACACACACACACATACACACAGACACACACAATCTCTCGCGCACACACTCACTTTTCTGTACAAAAATTTTCTGTAATTAATCGCTTTTCGCGCTTTTTTATCGCTGTCATCTTTCGCAATTTAAGCAAATAAATTTTTCACACGCGTATTAATCAAAAACTTTTCAAACATTTTTTTTTCTCCTGAAAAGCACGAGCAAAACTCGTGTTTATACGTTTGTGATATTTGATTGATTTAAGCATAAAAATAAAAAAGTTTCGCGCGAGTGTTTCAATTGAATTTCCCGCCGCAGTTTCGCAATGCGAAGACGCGCTAAGCAATTTCCTTGATCAAAATTTCTAAAAACCGTTCAAAAATAACTAACACAATATTTTGCGCGTCAAATGCATTAGAAAATAATTTGAAATACTTTTTTTTCTGGATTTACGACAAATTTTCGCGAAGCTAATTATATTTTCACTTTTTAGCGTTAAGCGTACAGAACGCACGCGACGTTTTGAAGTTGAACAGTGTGTCGAATGAAGCATAAAAAAAGCTTTTTAATGTCCTTATTTAGGTATGTGAGCGAAATGAACGATTTTGTTGCTTAAAATTTAAAAGCGAAAGAGCGCGTATATTGTGTGTCGCAGATCAATTTGAGATAATACAAACCTCGGCTGGCGATTTTGATGTGAGCATTCGGAAGACCAGCATTTATTAAGTAGCCCATTTCGTCGGACATAATACGCTTCGAGGGCGGCACGCCGAGCGAATCTTCGTGCATTTTTCGCGACGCCGCTTCCATCGCAACTCGGGCGGACAGTTCGGCCGCTTCGCGCATAATATGCGCCGTGTCACGACCGCTACCATTGTTATTACTACTCGATTTCACCTCCAAATTAAGCGCTTGTTCTTGTGTCGGAAATGGTGTGTTAGTGGATGAATTCACGCTGGCGTTGTCTTCTTCCCCTGCAATTAAATATTGCAAAAAAATTGTTTTTAAGAGCACGACCGAGAAAAGAGAAAAAAAAACTAATTCGAAAATTTCACAAATTCGATTGATCGTTGTGCTAAGCAAACTAAATTTTTCAAACTATATTTTCATTCATTTTTCATTTTTTCCTATCGCTTTAAAACGAGATGATTTCTAGCGAACGCTCGAGAAGACGAAATATAAAAGCGAGTGCGATAAATGCCAGCACGCAAATTGAATTATAATTCGCACAAGTTAACGTGATTTGTGTTTGTTTCTCATTTCGTCATCGATCGCAAATTACAGCAAACAAACAAACGATCGCGGTGTTCGAATAAGAAGAAAACTGTTCGTTTCTCGTTAAACTTTTAATAAAGGTTAATAAACTGTGAAAATGGTGAAAGAGAAGCAAGAAAACGAGCAGCGATCGGGCCGAGTGAGTGTGTAATGCAGCTAACTAGTGTAAAAACATTACTTTTTCGCCATTTTCAATGCTTGAAAGAGAACATAGCAGCGAGAATGGAAAACGAGCGATAGTGAAAAGTCGAATTCAGCTAGCGAGAGCGAAATTATTTTTTTAATTTTTTTATTTTAACGAAGCGAAAGCAAATGAATAGAAAATGCACATAAGAAAGCGAGAATCAATTAGAATGAGCCCCGAAAATGGGAGGAACTACATAACATTTGGAATTTCATTCGTGATGCGTTTCGATGACATGAATAATGATTTTAATCCCAAGCACAAGCGAAGCCAACTCGGCTCGCAGAAAACGTATCGAACGCATCAGCAAATTATAAAACAAATTCAAGCACGAAAAAAAAATTCGTAACAAAATAAATTCTATATTATGCATATACGCGCTGGCTTGGTCCTTAGTAACGAGAAATATTTTTTGGGGATCGCTGTGAACGCGTTTCCCTTTCTCGTTTGAAAATTAGATTTAATGAGATTTTCTTTCGTTTTTAATTTTTTTTCAGACTATTTTGTGTACTTTTCTTAATTCAATCGAAAATTTATTTTCGCGTCGAAAGCAAGAAATAAAAAATGTTCAATGTTTCGAAACAGCGAATCGTTTCAATTTATTTTTTTCTCTATCTTCTCGAGAAGCAAAAAAATTGAAATTCAGAATCGATTTCCACCTGTTTAAGCTCGCAAAGTGCCCTGAAACAAATCGTTTTCGCTCTCTTCTCTCGCAAAAATTTATTTATTCGCAAAATAATTTGTAATTAATTTCGACTCGAAATTTTTCAACATTTCCACTTCGCCGTCTCGGAAAAGTAAACAAACTTTCGCTTTCAACTCCCTCTCTCTCTCTCTCTACTCACTCTCCTCTCTCGCTCGCTCTCTCTCTCTCTCTCTCTCTCTCTCTCTCTCACTCTTCGCTTTCGATTACTTCGATTGCGTTAATTTTTTCCGAAAATCGGATTTCAACACCATTTTCACTGTAAAACACGCATGTATTGCTGTTATCAATTACAGCGAGCATCGCTTGTCACTAAAATTTTCACGCACAACTAAATCCATTACAATTTTTAAGCTAAACTCGAATTACGAAATTTTTGTCCTGTAGAAGAAATTGAGAGAAAAAAAGAAAAAAATTCGCAGCTTATGATTAATTCATATTGAATGGGTTGCTCTCACTGTGATCATTAAACAAACAAAGATATTCTAAGCCATAAATATTTCAAAATGTTCAAGCGAAATGCATTTTTTTTCTTCATTTTCGCACTCAAGCTCAAAACTCTTTTTAAAAAATTGTTTCTCAATTGCCTTGCATCGGCATCGCATAGCATCGCAATGATCACGAATTGAAAGCATTGACTCTCGCGAGAAAATTTTTCCGATATAAGCAAATTAATTAAAAAGCAAACGATGGGTTTGCCGCTTTGTGAAGCAATGTAATTTCGCTTTTTTTACTGCCAAGAGAGGAGCAAAAAAAAACGCGCTTTAAAATGCGAAAAAATAATTTTTTCCACCCTTTCGTTCTATCAAATTTTGACAAGCATTGTCTTCAAAAAACAAATCAGCCTTTTCAACAGTTTTTTTCTTCTAATTTCAACAAAATCATGTTTTTGAAATCGTTTTCGCTTCGCTTTAATTGAATAAAACGCTTCGTTTTGCCCTTTTTTTCATCGATAAAAACATTCTTTCAACGAAAATTCTTTCGGCATCTGAATTATGCGCAACATTTTGATTACGGTTTTTACTTGTTCGCACATATCGCGCCGTGAAATCTTCGCTGATAACAAACTTGTGAACAGTTGTGCTTCTCATCAAAAACGCAGTGAATTACTGCGCTAAATACGAGATGATTGAACTCAACCGACAAAATTAAACCATGAATCTAATTAAAGCGGCTGAAAACGCGAAAGTACACTCTGAGCGAAAAAAAGCGCACGAAAAAAGATTTAAAAAAAATTAATCTACGCAAAGTACCTGATGAGACCCCTTGCGATGAGTGCCCGTTTACATGTCTTGATACCAGACTAATTGGTGAATTGTGATGAGATGGTGTGTGATTACGACTTAATCCGGTGGATGCGGGTGGCGGCGTCGCGCCCATCATGTCGCCGTAATGGCCGTAACTCGACCGGCGACCTTCGCGACGATTACCGTCGATCGCTTGTTGCAACTCCTCGGGAGTCGAAAGTCGCTCTTTTTCGCATTCGTAAGGGTACAAGTATTTCATGTATCTGCGGGGCAAACGAAAATTAAATTTTTTTGTTAGTTTAATGATTAAAAAAAAATTCTACGAAATTTAGAAGTTCTAGTGATTTCGAACCGATTTCACGGTGAACTAAAGTGTGCGCAGTAAATTTTAGAAAAACAAAGGATAAGAAGAATAGAAAGAATAGAAAATAGAGACGAAGCAATAGAGACGATGTCTAATCAAAAGCAAGCAAAGCGAATAAGCCAATTGAGGAGGAAAGTTTTCGAAGCCATTACGGGTAAATATTTTTTGAAATTCATTTTTTTCGCATCAATTTCATTTTGATTTAATCGCTGTCTCAATGCTAAAACGATTTTCGAACAAAAAAAGTTTTTTTTTCTCAAAATAATTTTCAGATCGTTCACTGAACGTAAACAATTGGCAGCGAGCAAAAGTAATAAACGGAAAAGATTTATTAAATTTTCGAGCGCCGAAAAACAAGCCGAAAAAGTTACATTTTAATGATAGTTAGTGAAATGCAGTTTTGCTTGGCCGTTGCCATTCATTTGATTTCATTTGTCTGAGCGGCTCGGGTTTGTTTGCACACACACACATCGCATCGCGTTTAATTGCTACTCGCTAGAAAATTGCTTTGCAATTTAATTGCCGAAAGCCTTGAAAATTAAATGGAAAATCGCGCCGTTCGTCTTAAATTCGCTTTCTTCACGACTTATTGAAAAATAATTTTTACTTCTTGAACGGAGCACAGCGAGCTTAAAAACAAATATACGTTTGCTTAGCTTTCGTCTATTTTCGATTATAATTTATTAGACGAGCTTTTTATTCAAACATTTTTTTCTCTCTCTCTCGAATAAGTTGTCCTTCTCTTTCGGATTCGGATAATAAATTCAAAAGCGAAAAACTATTGCGAAGAACTAAGCGTAAAAAAAGTATAAGCAGCTCGGGTAATAATAAATGAAAATGATTTAGCAAAAATCAATCGAGCAGCGAGGTCCAATGAGCGTACACAAAAGGTATTTCAACCCGTTCCTCGATCGCTTTCGATATTGTATTTCACTTGAAAAGCCTTTTGCAAAAGCATCGCCTCTTCTTCTTCTCCGCGCAAACGAACATCATACATCAATTGTTGTTGTTGATTTTTCCTCTTATTTCTCTCGAAAACTTTGTAAATAAATTTCGCTTTTCAGCGCTTGTATTTTTTTGCATTCGAAAACAATTCATAAAAAGCGCAAACAGAGTATTTGATTTCAGCGAAAATTTGTTGAATACGAGAAAGCGAAGCGAGCGAGCGAGATAAAAGATCAACAAATTTGAAGCGATCAAAGAAGCGGTGCTTGAGAAAAATTTTGAAAGTGTTAAAAGAGTGGAAAGCGCGAATGAGTTGCACCTACTAATGCACGAGTGTAAATGAATGAAGTGGTTTAGCAAACACCAGCAGCAGCAGCAGCAATAATAACAACACATTGCCGTCAACCGCAAGTAGTAATTAGAAAGTGTAGTGTTTAGAAGCAGAAAACAGTTGTGAACAAAACGAAGAAGGTAGCCGTGTTTCGCAACGATGGCGCGAATTGTGATACTTCGGCTGTCACGCGAATGTTGCGTAAAAGAAAAAAAAAGTTTTACGAATACATTAAAAATCGTGCAGAACTTCGTGTTCGGACGAGAGCGGCTCTTCACTCGAAATTACACGACAAAAACGGCCGCCAGTGTTGTTGTATTAGCGAGGCAGTGATTTGTTTGAAACAGTTAGCCGCGTAAACGTGTTTAATAAACAGCTAAAAGTGTTTTTTTGCTTTTATTGCTCGAGACACAAAAGTGAATTACGATTACTGTGAAGAGCGAGTTAAAAAAGTTAACAAGCAATCGATGCAAATCATCGCTCAATAGCGAGCTAGACAATAAAAAAAGCGGCAGAAGAGCGGGAATTGCGATTTTAAACGATCGCGCACACAATAAATTCATCGTTTCAAATGGTTCGCGTAAGAAAAAGCGAAGTAAATTTTAATTTTCGGCGCGAAAAGAAAAAATTCGGCCGAAAAAACGCGGAGCGAAAATGAACACTCGTCAACGTACTGTGTGCGTAATGTAAAGGCAGCGCTGGTGATTGATGAGGGAAGATTAAGTCCTTTGGTTATTTCTCGCCATATTTTCTTGTTGATCACTTCGACCAGTCCACCGCGAGCGACCACCAAACGATATAATTCGTAGAGATCAAGTACTTGCTTCGCCATTATCGGTATTCTATTAACAGGTGTACCTGTGGACAAGAAAAACAAAGAGAAGCGAAATGAGATTTTGTTTCTAAGAAAGAAAAAAAAGCGGCGTAAAAATAAAATTTATTGTAAATGCGAAAATTGTGTAAAATTTAAAATTCAAAATGCAAAGTTATATGGGCGAAATATGCATCATCATTTTCTGTTCGCTCGCTATTTTTAGACATTTTGTTTTCACTTTAATGACGGACATAAAAGCGAACGATGGCGAGGAAGAGAGATGCGAACGATGCTCGTCGAGACTAAACATCAACACGCAACTAATCGCACATTTTTTTTTTACTTATTTATATTCTAAAATATGCGAAATTTAAAGAAAAAGAGAGAAAAACGCAGCGAAAATGTAACCAAATTTATGTTTCCGTCGAATTGTGTGCTCTCGCTTCGAAAGCAATAAATTGTTTACAGAGAATTTATTTTAGTGACCCATTTAGACAAAATTTTTTCTCCGCCGAAAAAAAGTTTTCCTTATTTATAACGTTGCTTTAAAAGTTTGTATTAATTATGCAATTTTATTTTATTTCATTTCATTTTTTCGCTGGAAATAAAAATTATTTCACTCGCTTTAAATGCAAATTTTGATCTCCTCTTGTTTTTGAAAAATCTCTGCTCCAAAATGAATTATGAATACATTTTCACTCTTTTAAGTAAAGTTTGTAAATCATACTTTTTTAAAAAACTTTTGGTCTCAATAAACGAGTAGAGAGAGAGAGAGAGAGAGAAGAGCGTATAAAAAGTTTGAATCTATTAACATCAAGAGATGATTTACAGCTTCTTCTAGATTAGAAAACTGTATCAGGCGTTTTGACAAACTCTATCGATATTTTTATCTTGTATTAAAGGCTATAGGAAGAGCGTAAAAAGTTTTTTATTTAAGTTCTTTATCTAAATGGTTCCATATGAAAAAATTTTAAAAAAAGAAACAAAAATTTTAATTTTGTTTAATTTGAATGTGTTTAAAATAAAATTTTAAAGAAAACAAAAATTGGGAAATTCAAGAAATGATAATTTTAATTTTTCTATAAAATACTAAATAGGCAATAAATTTATAAGTTCCCAATAAAAGAGCAAAAAAAGCAGAAGAAAAAAAGAATCAAGGCGTCTATGACGGCTGTATTACGAATTTTAACACTTAACATCCCGCGATAAACGTCGCTGTTTCTATGGCATTTAAGGCAAAGATGGAACAAAATTTTTTTTTCTTACTCTCTCTGGCGTTCAAACTTTATTTGCACTTTTAAATACGCTTTTGGCTTTTCATCCGAAACCTTGTAAAAAATTTATTGATGTGCGAAAATTTCGCTTTTCTCTTCTTCTTCTTTTTTCTTTCTCGCTACTCAGCAAATATTTCATTTTAATTCAATGAAAAATAAATACAAAAATAAAACGAAATAAAATGACAAAAATCGAAAATAAGGAAAGTGAAAGCGAATGATGGCAAGCGCAGAAAATTGAGCAAATAAGAATGATTGCGATTGTGATTCGAGTTGTTATACGCTTTTAAATTTAGGCTCTTACATAAGCGTCAATAAACGCGGTATCAAAAAGAAAGAAGCCAGCGAGTTTGTGTACTTTAATTTTTAACGACAAGCGAAGTTTTTACGACTCGCAAAAAGCATTGAAATTTTGCGCAATAAAAAACATCGAATTACATCGCTTTTCGTTAATCAACGCCGACTGTTTGATCGAAGCGATTTAATCGCTTTATTCAAATTTTGCACAATTTTGATTAACAAAGAGAGTGCCACGCTGCTGTGTTGCTTAATAAAGAATTTCGCGAACATAAAAAGATGAACGTGAAACTATTTAATGGCTTGAAAATTTTTTTTTCTCGAAACTCTTGCAGTTTGTCGCCATTCTCTCGTCTAAATGGTCCAATAAAAAAAAACGCACATTCGCCGAGTTCGAAGCGTGTGTACGCGGTTCGATTGAAAATAAAATAAATTTCGGCGACGAAAGTGGATGAAGTGTGCCGAGAAGCGATATGTTAGAAGGCAGCACCAAGTCTGCACATTGCTCAAGCATGTGGTGGTGAAGGCGCATTCGATCGCGACTAGTAGAAAACGCTCGATAGTTTTATCGCGCAGTTTATTTATAGGCTACACGATTATGCGATGGGCGCAGGGCGAAAATTAATTACTACAGATTCTAGAAAAAGTACGAAACAGATTTTAGCGCCGAAAGAGCGCAAATGCAGACATAATTTTAGCTGATCACAGAGATCCTATAATAGCGTTTTCACTTGCTCTCTCTCGCTCTTCTCTCGCTCTCTTTTCTCTGCAAAGAGTTTTTTCGCTTTTTAGCATTCATCGAGCACCGTTTCGCAGAAAAACGCAAAGGAAACGGAAAGAAAATTTATTTTAAAGCATATAACATTTCGCAAACAGGGCAAAAGGGTGGGCATTTTCGTTCAAGAATTAATGGCCAATTTTTCCTCTCTAGCTCCCGCTCTCTTTCACTTCACTCAGAGGTCCATTTGCGGTGGACATTTACGGCCTCTCTTTCTTCCGGCTATACATTTTAGATTTGACGAAGAAGAAGAAGAAGCAAACGCACGTATGGTTAGCGATGAATGCATATTTATCGAAATTACAGTTTAGAGTAAAGTAAAGAAAGATTAATGCAAACTATTTCTCAGAAAACTTTCTCAAATTTTTCTTCTTTTTTCAAACTCCTCGCTCAAAAGAAATCTTCGTGTTTTCCGCTCTCATAATGAACGCAATGTAAACAGTGCTTCCAATTGATAATTTATTGTGTATTTAAAAGCAAGTTTCACGAATAATTGTAACGTTTCACATATTTAAACGAAAAGCTCAGCGTTTCAAACTTTACTTCACCTTCATGCTCATTAAATTTCTTTCGTTTTCTTTTTTTCCTCTGACTGATACTCTGTGAAATTTAATTCAAAAACTCATAATAAGCATTTAGTAAGGGTTCAATGAGAATAGTGTGAATATTTTGTTTATTGCCTTCGCGAAAATAAGTTAAAACAAAAGCTCAAATTTGTGATTATTAACTTTACCAATCAAAGCTTGAATTCATTGCTTAATGAGAATTTATGATAATCTTATAATTAAATTTTATGAGCGAACACTCGAGTGAATTCGCGAGCAGTTAGTTCAAAGTTGTAATTGACGATAGTGCATCGTTGAAGAACTTAATGCTTAAGAAATTACACTTAACGCAACGATAAGCGCAAAATAAAGCATATGCGATCCACATTTACTCTCATATCCTTTCAAATGGACATTACATTTTGTCGCCATTTAAAAACATAAATGGAACCATTATTTGAGAACCGAATGTTTGAGTAACTTATTCTCCTCTCTCTCGCTCTCTCTTTTCGGCTAAGCGTCCCTGAGTTAGCGAAAAAAAAGAACGGCAAACGGCGAAATAGTTTCTCTACATCGGGCACTGGTCATTGAAGCCTTCGGCGATGAATACTTTGCGCGAAGATATTTCAACTTGGCTCATATTATTATACTGCGAGAGTAACTCGCCGGTCGACGCTAAAAAGAAGGGAAACGGACGGGGACGAAAGCGATGGGGTCAGTAAGTTTTTATTTTTTCTTCTTTCTGCTCGGGATGCAACAAGAAACTGTTGCTCTTCTTATTGGCGTTGCATATAAAAACTGTTAGTGAACATTAAAGTCTGAAAGTTTTGTTGGAGAAAAAAGGCGACGAATAAAAGCGAAAAAACGGCAGCTGCCAAACAGAAGCGAAGTCCATTTGCAAATGCGACCAAAAAAAGTGAGCGAAACGCGCAAATATTCGAAGAAATCGCGCTCGCTCACTCTTTTCTTAGCGCGTCTTTTTTCGATTGAAAACGCGAGCATCTATTTTAAATTCCTTCGTATATCGCACATTGAAAATGTCGTTTGCTTATATTTTGATTTATTGTTACGAAAGCGTTTTCGAAATGGTTTTCTTCTTCTTCTTCTTCTTCCACATCTCTTCGAAAAGTTATTTCGCTTTCTATCGTTTCGGTTTTAAATTTAGAAATTTAAAAGAGCGAATAAGAAAATGGTACTGATGTGTATATGTATGTATATATGTGTGTGTGTGTGTGATGTATCTATCGCTAACACACACTCTCGCCTCTTGCATTTTGCACGCCAAGTTTAGTAATGAAACGTACGCGTATGAAAAATGCCAATAAACAGCGAATAAATATTCTGTGTATTCGTTTCTAATTACGGAAATCATTTCCACAGAGGAAAAAAAGCATCGCCAACATCGTTTTATTGCTTTTACTCGATTATATTTATAGACTGCGTTCGCTTGATCCTCTTCGCGTTGCTCGATTTCGCTTGTGCGCGCAATTACACAATTAGTTTAGATTAAGCATTGAAACCGAGCGACCGAGCGCTCTTTTCCTCCCCGCTACCTCACACCGACCGATATGAAGCGAAACGCACGGCAAACACACATGACCCTCTTTCCTCTTTCCTTTTTTCTACCGACCTACACCAATGTCAATGTCATGTTCTCGATTCACTCGCTTTCCTGCGGACACTTCGCTTCGAAACTATTTTAGCCGGCCACTTCATTTTCGCCTCTCGTGAAAGCGGAGTGCAGAGGAAAAACGGTTCGATTGTGTGTGTGCCGAGAGTGCGGAGTTATGAATTATTACCTCCTTGTTTATAAAAAGTTCTTTTACGTTAAGCGAAGCGAAAGAGGCTCTTCCTGAATGAAAAAAGCGAACGTAACAATTATCTAACGTTTGACCACTGGCTTCTTTGACGAAATTGAGGGTACACGAAACGCGAAAAAGAGCGCGGGACTCAAGGATTCAATTCGCTTCTTCCTTTGTTGCGCATCTACCTTTCATTTCTCTATGGTGTTCGCCTCTGTTAAACAACGAAATGCGGAGCAGAACGCTAAAAATAAATTCGCTCGTTTGGGTCACGAACGTACAAAAACCCTTAAAAACTAAGCAAGGGTTTTGGCGAGTAGAAAAGGCCCAAATGTGTGCCCCACAATTTGACTCCTCTTTCTCTCTCTCTCTCGCTTTTTACTGGTCTATGTTAAACTCTAGATCGAGAAAATATATTTCGAACACATATTTGATGGGAAAACGGGCGAAATATATTTTGGCAGCGAAAATAAGCGAAAAACTCATTCCCACGACCTTTGAAATGCGTATATATTAAAAAAATTCGGCCCCTCGAACAAAGTGACCAACGAGCAGAGTGTCGGTTTGCTGCTTGAATATAAATACACAAAAATACACAATGTTTAAACTGTGCAGACTAAATTTAAACTTCCTTTGAAAAAAAAGCTCAAACAACGTTTTCTCTCGTTAACAAAAAAAACGAATAAATTTGCTCGCTCGAGATTATGGCTCCTCAATTTTTTGGCTCGAGATCGAAAATATTTTGAAATGAGATCGAAAGTGTGCATCGCTAAAAAAATAGATGCGATCGAAAAGAAAGAGAAAAAGTTGTTGTTGCATATAAAATGTTTTATGTAAAATTTAAATTTAGCGATGACTTTAAAATTTCAGCTCAGTCGCTATAATTCGTATTTTATGCTTTTTGTTGAAATACTTGCTACTAGACGCCGAATAAAAAAAAAAAGAAAAAAAAGAAGACGATTGGTGCAGCTGACCGCGAATTTCGAGAATCGGAAAACAATGACACAGCTAGATCGGCAGGAATATTTCTCGGGAATAATAAATTTTTTTTCTTACTCTACACAAAAGATTTATAGGTATTTGCAATTTTCTTATTTTCTAGCAGGACAAAGTTAATGCGTTGTTCGCAATTCAATTGAGAACCGAGAGAAGTTTAGAAGCTTCTAATTTTTTTTGTGGTGGTTGTGGTGGCCGAAAAACGTTTGGTAAACAACATCTGTGGTCGGTATTGTTTTTCCCCAACTCATCGTTCGCAAATTTCTTCCAATTTCTAATTTCTTTCTTTCTTTCTTTCTTTCTCACTCTGCTCATTTCGTGCATCTCTCTTTTGCTCTCTTTTCGCACTTCTCACTCTCTTCTCTCTCTCTCTCTCTCTCGCTCTCATCGCAACCCGAAAAACGCATTCATTTTTGCATTGAAATATGCAGCGAAATGCACGAAATACATGAAGTGAGGGTTAAAAATTTTGATGTAAAAGGCCGAAATGTATGTGTAAACACACATACGCGTACACAAGACGCTGCGCTTGTTTGTGTCCATTAGAAATTTTCATATTTTTTCCACTGCTGCTGTCCCTTCAACATTTTCCCTCTTCTTTTCTCTTTTGCAGTCAGAAAAATATTTTCAAGAAAATGTAAACTGTATTAAATAGCTGCGGGGTAGGCAAGCGAAAAAGGGCAGCAAATTATTGCTGACCCCTTGCCATATGAAATGTATGCTGCTCGCCATGGGATTCTTTTCTTCTTCTGCCTCGCATCGGCAGTCATTTTCGAATGGCCATTTCAGCATCGGTCTCGCAATTATGCTACACTCACGGGCATATCAAACAATTCTACACTATGAACTGTGTGATCCTTTCTTCTTCTCATTTGTTTTTCAAGGCAATAATGGAGCAACAAAAAAGATTTTTGTTGTTGTTGCTGCTGCTGCTGTTTATCGCAAGAAAATAAAAAACAGGAACCAAGCTGCACTAGTGCGTTTATTTTGATTTTTTTTTCGCTCGAATTATTATCTCTTAAAACGCATTAAAAGTGAAAAACTAAAAATGCTGCTTAATATCGCTTATCGCTTATTGTTAATTGTTTTTTCTCTCAGATTGGCTAGCGAAAATGAAACGTCTTCGCAACAATATTCGTAATAATTAATGACGAATAAGAAGCGACTCAAAAATTTAAAGAATTTCTTAAAAAGAAATTGTTTCGAGCGACCAATTTCGCAAAAGAAGAAGAAGAAGAAAAAAGTTTCAAGTAAAGAAATGCAATTAATCAGCGCACAGATGCCTCACTAAATAATTGCATCGCCAGAATCAGTGAAATTTTATGGCCTCAGTAGTAACGTGAAGCCGTCGGCTATTGAATGACCACTCGCACATGTTTGAAGTGAAGAGGAAGCGAAAAGTTTAGCTGGAGAGGAGACGCGCTGCGCTAAGGGTTGCGAATGAATAATTGAGGAGCCATTATTATTTGCAGAGGGAAATAAGAAAGCAGAAGAAAAAGTCGAAAATGGTCCATATGTTCGAAAGAGGAATTAATGCATGGTTTCCAAATGCACGTTAGATTTACTCGCTTAAAACCCTTCATGCATCAATTTTCGCATCGTGCCCGTGCCCGGATTAGAAATGCGAGAGGCGGGCGTGGCTTTCGGGGTACACCGCGTTTTACAAAGGCGAGCGAGCGAACGAAGAAAGAAGCGAAAAACGAAGGATTCTTGGAAAAAACAGGAGGCCTGTTTAGGCAAGCCGCCATACTTGTAATTAAAGAAATGAGGGGCAGCGGAGGAGAGCAGAAGAAGCGAATCCTTGCTCTTAATATCAACCAATGCATAGCGGAGGGCCGAGAGTTTATTCCTCCTCGTGTCCTATCCTCTCCTTTGCTTTCTTTTTTCAGTACAACACGCATCGCGCTTCTCAATCGCTCAATTCGCTGTGTTTTTTTGCTTAAACGCAATTAACTGCGATTAAATAGAAAAAACTGGCCACAAAACGCCGTTTAATTCGGCTGAGAGAGAAAAAAACACTCGCCAAATATGTTTTAGAATGTAATAGCGCGGCCGCTACGCTCTTCGATGATGGTTATCGTCTTGTCTCAAGGATTTGCCTTCAATGCATTTTCTATTCATTGCATCGCGAAGAATTCATAATTAAATTTTCGTATACAACATAAGGAGAAAATAGAGGGTAGAGAGAGAGAAAATGTTTCGCTGAAAAAATGTTGCTTAATCGCAATTGCAAGCATCGATTTCGCTATTCGCGCGATCGGAAATATTGAATAATTCGAAAAGCGGTGATTAAAATTTTATAAATTCTTCTATATTTGCTTTTTCCGATCATTTCCGATCTCGTCTCTTTCTCTCTCTTGCCGCCTCTCCTCTTTTCGCTGCTTTTGTTGCGTTTTTCAAGACCAAAGTGAAAGCAAAACTCAAAACTTAATTTTAGCGAATTGTGAATGTAGATGATTCTACCTACGGCGTTATTTGTGCTTGTAGCGAGCATTTGTGAAATATTTTTCAGAATGAATTACGAATTCTGTTTAACTGCACGAACAAACTGCAGTATCGACTGTAATATACAAAAATAATAATTTTGCGCTTTGAAAGCATCTCTTTTTCAACATTATCATCAAATTCCGACCACCCTTTCGCGGTATCATTTCGCTGCTTTTTTCGGCTCTCGAGCGAGCACATTTCTCAAATTCGTGTGCTTTTATATTCGTGAACAAACATGCCAGTAAAGAGGTGAGGCAACCGATAATTAATCGTGAAACTTACGAGGATGATTACGATTAAGACAAAAGCGGGTGAACGCGATTATTTCACTTTTAGCGAAGCGGCTCGTTGAAAGCAGTGAAATATTTTGGAGAAAGCGAAAAAAATAAATTTAGCGCCCATTTCAATCAAGTTAAAAACGCGACAAGTCGCGTGGCTCAAATCTTGTTGTTCGCTGTCGAGAAATGCGTTTTCTTTTCTCTTTTCTCTCTGCTCTTTTCACTTCTCTGCACTCCCTTTCACTTTCTCCGCTTCTTTTTTCAAACAAGCAGACTGACTACATCACGTTCTCCTCACTTATGTCACTGTTTTTTAACGAAACGTGTACGACACAATAGGTGAAGTGAATGCTCCCTCTCGCTCTCTCATCACATCTCATTGTGTCACTTGTTAGTATCAATTTGCGTACGTGCTTTCCGTCTCATTTTCGACGTAAACGCCAACTTTCAATTTGAAGAATAAGAAGAAGGGAAAAAACTTTTCAAAGAGATGCTCAGTTTGCTGCTCGTTTTAAGCAGTTTTTCGCAGGCAAAAAAGTTTCCGAAAGTGAATGGATTGAAACGAGCCTCAAACTTTGTTAAATTGCGAAAAAAAGTTTAAAAGTTACGCATTTTCGCGAAAAACTCGTCGACTGCTTCTACGCGTGTTTCGTATAATAAATAAAATAAATGCTTTCGCGGGTACGCAATGGCCGTGTACACTTTCATAGATACATAAGCCATTTTGACAAGAAAATTGGAGGGTGTTCGCTTCAAGCCCCTCGCTACTTCCTGGAAATCATCGCGCTTCGGAATCGAGTGTAAAGCGTAGTACGCGCCACACTTGCGGCTACATTACGGTTTCACTTAATATCGCACTCTACGCATTTTTTTCGCTGAAAATTAATGAAATTTTGTTGTGAGTTAGAAAAATGCGAAACACGATCGAAATTTGTAAATCGTTTCGCTTCTTCTGTCGATTCTTTTCTTTCAAACCAAAAAAGCAAAACTTTAAATAGCCAAAAGTTTTAAGTAAGTTCATAAAGTTTACGAATTAAAAATTTCATAAATTGCGAGCTTTACTTTGAATTATTCACAAGCTGAAGCTAATGTATAAAGCTTTGCGCAATTTTGCGTTGATTTTAATTAACACTGAGGCAATAAATTTTACAAGCGAAACGAAAGCAAACAACGTATTTGTGTAATAAAAATTTTCAATAAAGAAGCAGCGAGAGAGAGAAAAATGTGTGTGTTTTCGAAAAGCTTAAATTTTTGTTGCAAATTTTGTAAAAGAGATAATCGTAAAAGAGTATAATAAAGTAGTAAAGTTAAAAAGATTTTAGAAATTCAAAAAAAGGGAGAGGAGAGCGAGAGAGAGAGAGAGATGGAGATGGAGAGCAAAAAACAGTTAAAACTGTCAGCGAAAATTAGATCAAAAAGATCAAAAAAATAAAGCGAGATTCTTGTGAATTCAGAAGCTCTGCGAAATAAATTAAAATCGTATGTCACCGATGGCCCTTTTTCCTCTCGAAAGCTTTTTGGAAAGAAGAAGAAGAAGAAAAAGAAAGGAAAAAAAGTTTAACCATAAATTTAACGGTTGCCGGAAAAGAGTTCGCACTGTTTGCCTCCACTGAGCTTCTTTTTTACACTGAATTGGAAGCTGAGTTCGTGTTAGGGTCACGACCCAAAACTACATAACGCTAATTGCCAAAAAAACACGTAATAATAATTTCCGTCATTGAGAGTGAAATAGTGTAAGACAAGTAAAAACCAAAGGGGTCTAGGGCTGGAGCGAGCGAACGAGCAACTCCCGAATTCCCATCGCTTGAAAACGCGCGTTAAGAAAGTTTTTTTTATATAACGAGTGTTGAAACCTCTATAATTATTTGAGGAAAGATTTTTCTATTGAATTTTGCTAAATAAAATATGCGCATTCTTCGAAACGAGCGAGCGAGCGATGCGGAGAGAGAGAGAGAGAGAGAGAGCGGAAAAAACTCTTGTTCGGCTTGTGAAAAAAAATGATGATAATAAAAAAATTTTTGTGAAACTTGAGATTGATTATTCTCCGAATTAAACGAAGTAATCGAAAAGAAAAGCTAAAGCAAAGTAAAATTTTGCTTCTTGTTTTTTTCGCAAGAAATATGAAACTGACTTTCACTGAGATTGACACTTGCGATTGAAGATATTTGAAGTTATGCTAAAAACGATTTTATGTAAAAACTTAATTTTCATCTTCGCTTCTCTTGTTTCTCTCGACGAATCTCGAGATGATGATGTGAAACATTAACAGTTTCGAGTTTTTATCAAATGATTTTAT
The DNA here is from genome assembly GCA_003675995.1 of Dinothrombium tinctorium. Lineage (NCBI taxonomy): Eukaryota > Metazoa > Arthropoda > Arachnida > Trombidiformes > Trombidiidae > Dinothrombium > Dinothrombium tinctorium. The sequence goes on from NCKU01000197.1 coordinate 17,480, forward strand.
TGCTTAATTGCAGTTTAACAAATTAGTACGCGTGAGAGGAAAAATCACAAATTTTCAATTGTTTTTCTATGAGCTTTCATCGCGAAAAATTTGCTTTAAATTTGTCAAAGTGTACTTTTCAAAACGCCTCCATATTATCCTTCTGTAAAGATGATTTACAAAGAAAAAAAAAAAACTTCTTCGCTTCTTTCGTTTCATTTGAGCGCAAAAACTCAGCGACAAGAATTTCGCTCGAAGAAGTTCATTGCTCACTTTTTTTGCATTCATTAAAATACATTTTCAAAAATATTTTCAATTCTCTTTTCTAGAAAAGGGATTCATCATTTTTCATTTTTCATACTTTTTTTCATCCGAAATCGAAAAGCAAAAAAAAAAGTTTTTTTTCTCACAGTGTTCGCGTATATCAAATGATGAAAATCGATTCGAGCGAAGTGGACGTCGAAAAAAGAAGTAAAAACACTAAAAATAGCAAATCGCTATTTTCACAGTCGATGTAGCTGATCCGACGAATGCGAAACAAACGCTTTGTGTTCGGATGCACGTTCTCCTATGATCACAAATTTATCCGCGTTTGAACACATTTGAAGATTTGATAATATGAAATCAAGCTTACTGATCACTAGAGCAGGAAACGGCAAACTTTTCACGTGCCAAATCAGAGCTTGTCATGAAAGCGCCCACCCGCCTTTGTAGTTGCGAATCTCAAACGTTTCGAAAAATTTTTTAAAACATCGAAACTTTTAATCTAAAGTTGCCTAAAGTAGCGATCTAAGTGACAAAACACTAAAAGAATGAATTACTTAAGCTCTAGAACACTACTGACAATATTTTGAATTTTGTATTTTTGCAATTCGCTAAATATTTTCGAAATATTTATTTTTAAATACGCTGCTCTAAAAAGCTTAAATATTTTGGGACTTTAGGACAAACGGGTTGCTCTCTATCTTCTAAATCCGCCCAAAAACTTAAAAAATTTCGGGCCAAAGCCCGTTTCGAGCTCTACTCAGTATTTCAATTTTCACTTTTGCAATGCGAGAATTGCGAACTCAACACGAGTTTGTGAAATGATTGAAATTTTTAATTGTGATAATCTTTTAAATCGCGATTAAACTCAATTGTTTGAATTTTTCTGCGGCTCAAAAAGCGCATGTCGATATTAAAAAACTATTTTTGGTATTTAATTCTTTTGACGTTCACTGTGTTCGATTTCAATCGCTAGAAGAAATTAAATTTTCGTCGGATAAGAGAAAAAAAAGTAAAAAAGTGAAACGCAAAAAGATTTTGTTTCGAAAGAATCTTGTAAAGCTTATAATATGAAAAGCAGAAGAAATTAGTTTGAAAGCGCGGTTAAAAATAGTGAAATGAAATGAAAAAAAAAGATGGAATTTCGGATTTATGTAGTGATATAAGAATAGGATTGAAATGAGCATTTTGAAAATTTAGAAGCTATTCTTTGATTTCAAGAAGCGGAGAAATTAATGCGATGCGAAAGTGCATTGAATATGCTCATTGTTCTAGCCGAGGCGCAACACATCAAAAGCGCACGGAGCGAATGAGTTTAGTTTAGCTTAGTTTGAAATATTTTTCCACAATCGATTGCTTATTCAAACAATTGCGAGTTAATGATGTGTGCGAAGTTGAAGGCGGCCGCCGTGTGTGTGTGTAAGCTTCGCCCCTGCAAATACAAGCGATTCAAACTCGAAATTTGAATGTCGTTGTTGTTGTTGAAATTTATCATTAAGTTATATGATTACGTTCTAAAAGCTTACTCAGTGTCCGAAAATTTTTTATAAATAACAATAAACGCAAACAATAATAAGCGCTACTTTCGTCGAACAAAATACACGCAGCGGATTTATTTAGCCCGGAAAAGGGCGGCTCCTGACAATGAAAACCTGGCTTATCATCATCGTAATTATTATATTTTTTTGTGTCTGCATTCAAATATCATTAGTCTTTCTTCTCTATCTCTGTGTTCGCTCTCTCGCTCGCTTCTCTTTGCTTTCTTCTTACGCTCGGCGTATAAATAAAACATTTTCGCGTTTTTGTTGCCGTTTTCGCGAAGTAAAGCTAAACGCGCATACAAAAAAAAATATGAATAGAGCAAGAAAAAATCGGCAACTTAAACGACGCGATCGTATTTCATTGAATAAATTTGGGCGTTTTTTTAATAATCAAAGTAAATCTAAAATTTCGCTTTCAAGGTTCGCGTTTCATGCGTTTCATAGAAAAATTTTTCTACTTTAATCACTCGAATTTATTTTCGTGTGCATTTCAAGAAATTAAATTTGCATTTGCAATTTTTTTTTCTTTCTTTTTTTCTCAATAATACCGAAGTTCATTGAATATTATTCAAACATTGGTTTTGTTTGAATTTTTATGCACTAGAAAATAAATTTTGATTAAATTTCACATAAGAATCTGAAGAAAAAAGCGCATGACGCAATTTCCTTTCGTCTCATTCTTTTCGACTTTTTTTCTGCTCTATTCAATAGCTTTATTCAAATGCAAATGCATTTTGTTTGACAAAACCTATCAAATTCAGAAAAAAAACTTTTTTTCAACTTATTATTGAGAAGTCATCACTTTCTTCGCTTTCAGGATGCGGACTGATCGAGCGAATAACAATGAGCGAGTAGAAGCAAGAAAAAAAACTCCGCTTACCTCTTTTTTGCATAAAACTAAATATATCGTCAAGAAATTCCTTCCTCTTTGGATCGTCGCTTAGCTCGTATAACTGCAAACAAACGTAATCAAAGAAAAAGAAAAGTTAATTAATTTTTTTAAAATAATTTTTTAGTGAAATGTAAATAAACAAATAAAATTTTCGCGGTAGAGCAAAAGTCAAAAAAAAATGTAAAAATTAAAATGTTTCAAAAGAGGCGGCGAAATGAAAAGCAGCAAACAGAATTTGAAACATTTTTTCGTTTCGCATTTTTACGATTTTATTTTTACAATTTTTTTTGGACGTTGATTTATTAATTTACTCGCGAGCGAGAGAGAGCAATGAATACTTATGCGGATAGTATCATACATAAAACACTCGCTTTTATGTATTTAAAACTTTTTTCTTTTTCTCGAGTAATAATAATAAAAATGATCATAAGTTTTTCGCTGATATTTTACAATTTTTGTGTTTATATGTTGTTTCAGTGTAAAAAATGTAAAAAATTTGAAATTCACGAATTCGAAAATAAAAGCGTAAATTACAGCGAACTGAAATATGAAAAACTGTTTTTAAAGGATCGATTTCGACTGCTGCGGCTTAATTGACCTTATTTTAAGAACTTCAACTTCAACTTTTTTCTTTTCGCTTCGCATGAGAAGAATAATTTTCATTTAAATTTTCATTTATTTGCGTTTCGCGAAAATGCGAAACAACAAAATTTCAATCGAACTGCTGCTGCTGCTGCTGCTGCTGTTGTTGCTTTTTCATTTTTCAAAATTTTTATTTTTCAAAACGAAAATATAAAATTCAATTTAAAATTGCATTTCGCATGCCAAGAAAAGTTTTTTCTCTCGTAAAAATGTAACTTTTTTATAATAGCAATTGAATCTTCTTAGCCGACGCTTTTCAAATGTATAGACGAAAGTGTTTTTCATTATAGAGAGAAAAAGAGTAAATAGACGATGTATATAAAAATTGAATAATTTGAAAAGCGTTTTTAACCGTAAAGTGAAAGCGTAAAATCTTCAAATGTTTGGTACTAAGCGTTTGAGAGTATAAAGTGAAAAAATGCCGCCGCAACTCGCACACTGCCGCCTGATACATTAAGCAGCAGCAAAATTCGATGTGTACAAAGATTGTTTCAAATTAATTTTTTAAAGTGATGTTATTTTCGAGAGACGAAGTGGATAAGACGAATGTGTGTGTGTATCGAGCGAAGCGTATTTTTATGTACTAAGAAAGTTTTTCTTTCGCGCCGAGCATTACACAGAAAATTTTGCGCAAAAGTATAAATCATTTCGCTGTACGAAAAATGTAAAAATCGTTTGAATTCATCGAAACGGAATTCGCTTAATTCGTGAATTTGTCGAGAAGAAGAAGAAGTGAGTGAGATTTTGTCGGAGATCAGTTCAATGCCAAAAAAGCGTTTAAAGTGAATCGAAAAGAAGGGAGAAGCAGCAGAAGTAGAAGAAGATGATGAAGATGATGATGAAAATGGGCGACTTTCAACAACTTAACGACTTCTTTTTTTCGGCAAAAATACATTTTTTGTACTCGAAAATGTTATCAATTCGCGCGCAAGTTTGAGTAACTGTAGCTGAAGTATGAAGCATCGGCGAGAAGCAGAAGCATTTTTTAGATTTGCAACATCTTTCTTCTTTTTCACACTTGTATCACTCACTCGGCGCAATTCGTTCGCTTTCGCTTTGTGCAAAAACTCTCAGCTCGCAATTGAAAACCGAGAGAGGCGATAATGCAAACACTCAGGAGTCAGTTGGAGCATATTATTCATTTGTTGCAGCGCAGGTAACTTATGTTATCGCAGTTAGTTTTCGACACTTGAGCAGCTGAATGTAGGTTAAGTGTCCACAATCGAGGCGGTGGTCGGTCGGTGTGAAGGTGAAAGTGAAAATTGTTACCTGTTTGCAAATTGATTGGTGTAATTGATTTTCGTAATTAAATTTGAGTTCACACGTGAAGCGATGTATGAAAAAGTGTATGCGGAGCTAAGCGCGTGGTGCGTTACTCGAGCTGAAGAATTTTTTTTGAGCGCAAAAATGGGTTGAAGTGAGCTTAAAACACGCGGCGACTACGAAGAGAAATGATTGCCTTCCGTGACATACCCTTCCCTTTCCTAATTATACGCTTTTTCTTCGCTCGCACACATCGCTATTTGCGAATGGTTTGATTTCCATTTAGAGAACCATTGGTCGCCATTGCAAATTCAGTTAATTTCCAGATAGTCTCAAAACGGTGCAAAGTTATAATAAAGTTGAGGCCCGCGAAGATTTGTTTCCGAGAATCGAGGTTTTTATCTATCGGTTTGTGGACAAGAGGCAAAATGGGCAATCGAAAAGAAGAGCTGAAAAGTAATCAATACGAAATTGGATTCGAAGCGAATGCCGGTGCGTTTTGAGCGGGAGAAAAAGAAAAGAAAACGCGCTGAGGGTAGATTAGAAATAATGTTCATTATTGGGCTTAAATAAGGCCAAAGGGAAAAGGGCACGAAGTGAGTTAATGGTTTTCGCTTTGCATCGTGCACTGCGAACAACGACGATGGATGGTTTCGCCATTCATCACCTGAGATGCAAAAAGAAATCTGCTGACTGACTTCTCTTTCCATTCAAAGTTGGCAATAAGTTTGGCACTTTTATGGAATAATTTGCATTCATTGAGTGGAAATCGGTGAGCGAATTCACTTTCGCGCACCGAGCTCGTTCAAAGCGCTTCGGGAAATTGCTTTTGAAGCGTTTGAAAGCAGCAGCCAAAACTCTATTTATTATTATTACAATTTCTCGGAATGCGTCGAATATAATTTAATCGGCCTCACTGTGCGCGTAGCGCTGGTACACCTCGAACCGAAGCTGCTGCTGCATGCCACTCTTTTCGTCCAATTGTAATTTTACGACAAAAGTATTGCTTCCATTGCACGTCAATAATCGCTTTTCTTCTTCTTCTTCTTCTTCGCTGGCTTCTTTTCTTTTTGCTCGCTGCTTAATTCAGCGAAACGCGCACCGCGTTTTCCATTCGTCCATCGCGCGCGGTTTGGTGCACGTTTAACAGCTTCAAAACACATTCTACGCGTTGCGCCGCTCTCCTCCACTTCTTCCACCAAATTCCCATCACTCACCTCTCATCCATAACATTCGCATTCAAAAGCGAGCCCGAAATCAATCTCAGCGTTTCGCGGAAAACCAATTCGCCCTATATTCGCGTCTCTTTTCTTTTCTCTCGCTCATTGCAACACTAATTACGGTTACTTATTCACAAATTACGCAAAGGTAGCTCTGAGTCTTACACGCTAATTGCATTTGCTTCTTACGTTTAATTTGTAATTATGAGCTATTTAAAATAGCAAAGCTAATGAGATGCTCGCTTTCAGCGATAGCGATGCTACACTGCTGACGTTCTGTTCTGTTCTGCTCCACTCTGTACGCGGCGAGTTTTTTTTCCTGCAAACACACACACGAGAACAAAGCACTCGACGCGTGTACTTTGTGTTCGGAGTCAAGTGTACACAAAGAAATTGACAAATAATCATGGTGCGTGTTTTTGCTTTTTCAAAGAAAGGAAGCACAACTATTTCTGCTTTTTACTTTTATGAATGGAGGCGTTTTTTGTGTACGTGTTCGCAGCATTTTTCGTTTCGCGCACAAATCGCCGCTATTCAAAGAAGAAGTGAAAAAAAATTCGCCGCGTACCGGAGAGTTAAACAAAAAGCATCGTCAGTGAAATTCGCTTGTTTTCGCATCGTTCGTGAAACTGAGCGCATTTCTCGCGATTCAAATTTAGCCGAAAAAAAAATGAAAAAATTTTTTTTCTCTAGTTATTCATTCAATTTTTCGAGGATGCATTCATTTTAAAAATAAATTCGCGAAAAGAAAAAGTAGACAAAAATCTCGAAGAAGAGATCGTCGCTCGAAGCGAGCTCAATGTTTGCTATCATTGTAACGAGAAACGTGTTGAACACGAGTTTGGTGCAGAATATCAAACAGCAGAACAGACAAAAAGCACAAATAATCGAGCGTTAAACTATTTCACTTTTTTTCTTACAAAACATATGTTTTAGACGCAAAAAAATCGCATATGTTCTCGTAAACAGAGAGAGAGAGAGAGAGAGAATTTCCGGAGTTACGATACAGGCGCGATAAACAATTGTAAAAATTTGGTTGCGCAGCTTCCATGTACAAATTGTTTTTTCTTCTTTTTTTCGCGAACAGAAATGCTACCGAGCAAAGATGAGAGTCGTTTTTCAAGCAAAATTTCTCTGTTAAGATCGCAATCACACACACACACAGTTATCGTTTTCAACGCTAAATTCGAGTTGAAAGACGAAAGAGACGAGGAAGATGCATCGATCGGCTTGTTCGCTTGCGAAAAAGTAAAGAAAAAAAAACTTTTTCTCAAAAACTTTTCAACATTTCTGGTCATCGTTTACACGTTCGCAGACGCCTTATTTGTAAAAATGATTTGACATACACACACACACGAAAAAAAGAAGCTTCGTTTCGCACAATGAATACGCAACGTTAACAGGTTAATTGCTGTATTATGTCTCGTAAAATGATGGACGGTAAAAAGTGTTCAACGCCGCTTTGTTACCGCGTCGGATACCAGTGAGAAAAAAGTGTTTTCTTCTTGTTTCCAAACAAAGCGAAAATCTAGGTCAAAGCAAGGGTCAATTATGCTACGTCGTAAACAGACGAAACAGTTTACGAGTAGACAAGGCGCTTTGGCTAACGACCGATCCGTCGTCCGCTCGTCTTCACGTTTTTATTGCTATTCTGTTTAACCGCTGTTAACACGATACGCTTTTTTTGCTTTTTTATGCAAAATTTTTTTGCAGAAAATATTTCACGAAAAATTGCATTTCAAACTTGAAATAAGCTGCATACTTTCATGTAAAGCGAGCGAGTTAATTAACGTTGAGAACCTTCGAAGCAAATCGCATAGTTAAATTCGGTTTTTGCTTTGCATAGAAGTCAGCGAGAAATTAACCCTACGCCCGGTGAGTTTTTCGCCGCGCATTTCTTCTTTCTGATGAGAAAGAAGAAGAAGAAACATTTGAGGCCGAGAAAGTGACACACCAAATGGTGTGCACGCGACTAAAGCGCTAAAAATAGAGCGCGCAATTATCAACAATACGCGCGCATTCACGCTGCAAAATCTTTTCTCACGCGCGCGTGCTGCTGCTGCTTCTCCGGCGATCAAAATGTTTGCAATTGTCGAAGCGAGCGAGCGAGCGAGCGAGCAGAGTAAACGTTTTCACTTTCATTCCTTTCCGTCTAATTTAATGAAGCAAGAATCGAGTCGTAATCTAAACAAGACTAATTAATTAAGTGATGCCATGCGATGTGATGTATTTCGCTATGCATTTCATTTCGTGTAATTAAACTGCGATCTAAAACACTGCTGCGTGCATAACATAATAAGAAAAAACGCGGTGAAAAGTAATACGCGCACACCATTTTTCTCTGCTATCTGCATCGCTGAGTTTTCGAGAATTCGGTTTTGTTTTAAAAATAGATCGATCACAAAAGCAGTTCGATGCGGTAATTGATCTCAGCTATTAATGCATCATTCGTAAAACGCTTGCTCCTCGCTCTCGCTCTTAAATAACGCACATTCTTCCTCAAAAGTTATGTGAACACCGCATGCGATCCGGTGCAAAAAAAGAGAAAACATTTGCTGCTGCATAGAAAATTCATATTTCGCTTGCCCCTCTGCTCGAGAACTGTTCGTACATAATTTCGCGAGGCGCTTGCGAAAAATGGACGCGATTATAAACAACGAAAAGAATTTTTTTGGGAGAAAAAACTGAATGGCAACGAACAAGACAACACCTCAATTAAAGCGACTAGACAAGATGCTCGCTTGTTTTGTCTGTTCTTCTGCAATTGATTCGCTAATTTTCATAGTTAATACCAGCGAAAGAAAGCGATGTACAGCGATGAAGCTAAAAAGAGGCTCGCAATTTAGGCGTACGAAGAGAAAATAATTATCGATGCTCGCTGTTCGCTATTTATAAATGCAAAAAGAAAACGAAATCAAACGCGATCGCAGCGAAAGAGCGAAGCAGCGCTGATTTGAATAGTTGATCTGCTTTCGTCGTTGAACGAACCGAATAACACACAAAACGGCGAGTGCATAAATTCATCATTTTGCGTCTAATTAGCGAAATGAACGAACCACGTTGTGTGCGAACGCGGCAGCGAAATCAGCGATTGTCAAACTGATGTACACGACGTGATTTCTAACGACAAAGGTGTTTACAAGTGCACATTTAAGTGTGCGTACGACATGTCAACACACCGATTATACAATTTTCTCAATCTCAAAGCGAGAAAACTTTATCTCGAAAGCAGTGGAAGAAAGAAGCAACAGTTTCGGAATCGAGCGCAGCTTCTGTTTTTTTGCGCCCCGAGTTTTTTCGAGCGTCAAAACGCCGTTTTTGGCGAAAAAAAGTCGAAAATGAAAGCATTTTTTTGCCATATGAAAGCGAAAGCACGAATGTGGCTCGCGAATGGGCGACGAATGACGAGTAGCGGGCACAGTGAATCGCCGGATTGCGCGTTTAATGCAAGGCACGCGTCTACCGCCTGCATTTAAGATAGCGCGTCTATTCTGCACTAACTGCGATCGCTTCTTCTATCTTTCGTGCTCCTCTTCGCTTCTCCTCTCCTCAAAATATCTTTTCTAACATTTGTATAACAGATGCACACAGCCATCGGGACGATGATACACGCTATAAATAGAGCTTTGCATTCAATCTCTGAGCATAAAATATTTGGGTGTAAACCATTGGCGAGAGAGCGGAGAGAAGATGCAGAGCAGGCAAGAGAACAGAAGAGATTATCGCCACCGTCGTTGCGAAGCGAGACGCGCAAAGTGAACAGCGAGAAGCGAGAAGCGAGAGCAGGTAACAAAAACGCGCATTCACACTGATTCAGACACGAGAGTGCGAACTGTTTTCGATTGCAATCGCACCATCGAGTTCAATATTAAAAAAAACGACAACTCAGAGGATGCCACACGTTTCATTTTTCGTCTCAATCGATTTGTTTTCAATTTTGCTCGACGAGAAAAGCAATTCAATAGCATCGGCATTTTGTTACTTCAAATAATTTTTCCGAGTTTTTTTTCTTCCGAAAATTATCTCTCATTTTCTTCTTTGTATTTTTCGCGAAATATAAAAATTACAAAAAACGTATTCTCGTGTTTGTTACCAGCCCTTGATGTCTGATGCTATATTTTCGCGCGAAACAAGTTATACGCCGCAAAATTTTTTCGCACATACACATTATACGTTTGCGAAATTTCTCTTTTTCCTATTTTTTTGCTTTATTACACTTTTCGAGATCATAAAAAAGAAAGAAAGCAGAAAAATTATGGAAGAAGAAACCCTTTGTTTGAGCGAAACGCGTTCACATTTAAAGAAAAGAAGAAGAAGAAAATTCTCTTCGTATGATCGATTCAATGCGCGAATAACTTCTTGCAAAGCTTCGATTATCTTTTTCTCACACATACAATTTATCAATTTACAAATTTCTTCTTCTTCTTCTTCTTCTGAATTTTTCTTGTCGAAATTCGAAATAAACTGAACAAAAATATTGAAAATCGTAATGAAAAAACTCATTTAATACTTTCAAAAGTTAAGAAAATCGTTTTTTCGGCAGCTATTTTAACAAAAGCGAAAATCGTATTAAAGTTAATTGAAGATAATGAAACCTGGAGTTAAATGATTTACAAATTTTTCTTCTTCTTCTTCTTCTTCTTAATCTTTAGAAATGCTTCAATTTTCAGTTCGCAGTAAGAAAAGAAAGCCGAAAGTATTTCGCTCGTAATTATCGCATAAAAACGAAAGTTTCATATTTTGGTTGACTAGCGGCTCGAGGAAACATTTCTCTCTCGGTAACTTCTTTTCGTAAGCAGCGATTGTTCTAGCTATGCTATTGAATTAATAATAATAATAATACACCATAAGGTTTTACAGATGTTCAAAAACCTATGCGATCGCTGTGAATCACCTAAAAATTATTTTTTTTTTACGGGCTCTTCGACGCCACTTTTATTGAAATACGCGTAAAAATATTCTTCAGCTTCTTTTTGTGTGTCCAACAAAAAATTATTGTGAATGTTGCCATACGTCTACTACCGTTGATAATCAACCTACTAAAACTATTCTTAAATTTCGAAATACTGCGAAAGTGACGCGAAATTGTGTGAAAATTTAAAATGAGCGTTTAAAAAAGAAATGTTACAAATTTTAAGTGAAGTTTTGTAAAGAAGTAGACACTCGCCAAGAAATAGAGTCGCTTTTTTGTTGTTTTGTTCGCTCATCGCGTTTTAAATTCGTTTACTACGAGACTATTTGTCGTAATCCTTAGTTTTCGCTTTATTTTCTTCGAACGACGCAAAAATTTTTCGCGAATTATAAAACTCAATGCGTGAAAAGTTGAAAATTTTTCAGCGAAATTTTTGCCAGCAAAATATATTTTCGACGCTTTTTATATGATAAGACTGCAATTAATTGCAGAACCGTTAATCCGTTTTGCGTTTAAAATGCTGACAGCGAGCGTTTTACTTTAAAGTGCGTATATCGATTACCAGTAAAAGCGAGGCGCTTAATTTAAACTCGGATTCGCAGTTTGAGATTAATTATTTGCGAAAGAAAAACTTTTTCTTCTTCTTCTCGCTTTGCGTTTTGCGATCACATTTTTAGATTTGCACTTCTCATTCTCAAACTTAACTTAACTTAACTTAACTTCTTTGCTCGCTTTAATTGATTTGCTTCCAAATTAAAAATGTAAACGATCAAAAATTCTTTCTTAAATTTAGAAAAAAGAGGAAGAAAAATTTGAAAATAATTTTGCTTGAACACACATTTCGCCAATTAAGATAAACGCGATTGTACCAAATGCATTTAAAAATTGTATTTTCTTTGCACAAATGAAGAAAACAAAAGTTTGATAATAAAATTTTTTGAAATGATTTCGAAACGAAAATAAAGAGACGATCGAATGCTTTTACGATATTAAAACAGCGATCGTATTACTCGTGAATAATGATAATAATGCTTGAGAAAATTTTTTATTATTTTTCAACTTGAATAGACCGATTTTTATGAGTTTACGATCGGGCAATTTTCGCAACGGTACAAAACACCGGCCAAGTTCATTTACTCTCGCTCTCTCGCTGGTACTCGCAAAAAAGGGCGGCGAATTGTCGAAACAGCATAGACGAAGAAACGGCTAATGGGCCATCACATCGCTTTGCTCAATGTATTAAGTGTATAAAAAGACGACGTGAGCGTTAAACAATATTCGCATTCGTCTGAAAAATTATAATTTCTACAACAGAGGAGAAAATAACAAAAGCGAAAGAAAGTAGAGAAATGGTGCTTCGAATTCAGTTGAAAATGGAAAGAGAGAAGCAGAAATTTAAAACGCAAATCGCAATGTACTCGACTCGCAATCCACCCTTGTCGTCGCCGTTTTTTCACCAGCAAAAATGTTATATTCTTAACATTTGTTTCAATATAGTTCAACAAACAAAAAATGAGAAAACACATAAATTTGACGAAAAACATCGTTTCTACTTTTCTATAAAACTCATACGTTTTGTTTCGCCGTCTTTCTTTCTTTCGAAAACTGATTTCCAAAGATTGAACGCCGTAATAACAGTTAACTTAAGAGTGTTGGGCATTGTGCGTTTGACAGCGTTCACTCACTTTTTTGTTTTCAAACTTCACATAAAGTTTTCACTGCGCTTTGCGTCGTCTATTAAAACGCTCAAGAGTTTGTTTGTTTGTCGCGTCGAAAAGGTGACAAAATTAATCGCCAGCAATTTAGCAAAGAAAAATCTGCCTCAACGTAATCTCATCGAGTTAAGCACACACACACATTGCTAACAAGCGCTGCGCTTGAAAACACAAATTTGTCTCACAATTATTTGCCTACCGTTCGCAAAAATTAATTGCAGAAAAGGTATTTTACACAGTGGATACGCGCAATTTCGGCCTTCGTTTTCGATAATTGCTGTCCAAGGCTCGATTACGACCGCATGCCTTAAGTGAAATTACGTGTATCAGTTCTCGTTTTTTATTTTCCTCGCTCGTTCGCTTCTCGACATACTGTCTTATGCATGCAGAGTTTACGAATGTTTGTGTGCAAACAATTGTCAGCAATCGGCATCGATCCGTTTAATTATATTACTGATTTAGTTTTTTTTTATCATTTTGCCGTAAATTTTCGTTTCTCAAACAAACGAAAAGAGTTTAATTGCTGTTTTGGAGTAAAGAAATTTCGCAAAGAAATAAAACAATTTTACGCTTGTGTTGATTTCGGAGAAACGAAACAAACAAAACAAAAAAGTTGATTTTAATTAAGCTCGCAATCAATAATCAGCAAATGTAGACAGTGACACCGTGTGTGACATTTGTCTTCGAGCGTTTAAAATATAAAAAAATGACGACGACTGGTAAATCGAAGCAAAGTTAAAACCAATCGACGTTAAAGAAAAATTATTATCATATTTATAATAATTGTCGAGCAAAAATTGTAATTAACTTAAAATTAACAATAATGACTTCGATTTTTTCGCTGCCGATCTATCTTTTCTCTTTCTCACTTCTCTCTCCGCTGCTCGACGCAAATGAGCATAGCGTAAACCATTAAAATAGTTTCGTGTTTACCGAGAGAGAGAGAGAGAGAAAAAAAAATTATTTATAAAAATATATTTTACATCGCGAGAAAAAAATAAAAATCATTATTTCTATTTAGCTTACACACTACATTAATTGTGTCACTTAATTTATATTGAAGTTATTTAAAATTTTGATCATTTATCTCGGCGAATTATCTTCTTAATTCGCCGTTTTGCTTAAGACTGCATTGCGCAAGCGATGCGAAATTTTTCGGCTAATTCCTCCACTGCTTTTTCGACTTGTAGCGCATACTGATGATGCGCGAGGCAAATAAAAACGTCTAAATTTAATTTCAAAAGAAGAAGAATATTGAAGCACACAGCGAAGAGCAGTTGCATTGAGAAATTCTTTCGAGATGAGAGCATATGACAGCAGCAGCAGCATCAGTGGTGGTGGTAGTAAAAGCGTCGCAATCGAATCTCAACGCGTGCAGATGTTTATTTCGGGAAATGATCCAAAATATTTGTGCATGCAAACGGATACGAAAGGATGCGGATTATGTTTATACATTTTTAAGCTCGAGTGAAAATTAATTATGAACTCATTGAGAATGGAATTATTGCTTAAATCGTTGCTGCCAATTTATTACAGCAGCCAAAAAAAGTGTTTGCGTTTTATTTCGCATATTTACTTTTTACTTCAGCGTAACCCGTAATTAAAGGCAGGCGAAAATTTACGCCGAGCAACATGCAACGAAACGCTTTTTTTATTCTCTCTCGATAGACTCGTGTTACGTAAACTTTAATTAAGCGCTTTTAATGCGAAAAATTTCACAATTATTTATTTTTGGGTGTATTACACTGTTTTCTACATCTTAATTTATAATTATTTTCGAGCAGCAAAAAACGAGCGAGCGCGATAGCAAAAAACAAAAATTCTAATATTTCACAATAAATTTAGCTTTCACAAGAAGGAGATGAGTGCGTTTAAGCATCTTTGTTTTTGCCCATTTACTTAAATAATTGCGGCAAATGAGAGTGAAAAAAGATGCAAAATTTAAATTAATGTCGCAATTAAGCGCGTTAAGCAAAAAGGTTCGCTGCTTTAGCCGTCAATGTTTGTAGCTCACATTTTTTTTTGTTCCAAGCTCATCGCATCTTCGCAAATTGTTTGTAAGCATGTCATTAAAAAATTTTGATGTCATTTTAATAGCGTTTCACGTTGAAATATTAACGCGCACCATTTTCGAAGTTATAAATTATCGCGAACGACAACGACGACGACGACTTACGTTAGACGACGACAATGTAGCATAAAGACTAGCGAGAGACATGTTTAAATTTAATCACACACCATCTCGTTATAATAAATAATTTTCGGGTATTAACGAAAAAAAGCGAAACGATGAATTTATTTTCGTAAGCGAATTCTCCAGCTGAGATAGCGACTAACACTGATGATCAATTTCTCGCGAAAAATAATGCGCCTAAAAATGGAAACATTGTCGTGTGTGCATTTAATAATAATAAATCGATATACGAGTTAGTTAGTCAGAGCGGACCTGCTGCAATAAATAATCGTTGAAATTTGCGAAAGCGGAAAATTTGATTACTCGCTAAGCTCGTAAGCGACACAACCGCATACTCAGCTGGGTTATTCAGTGTCAGTGTCGCAAAAACATTAAAACGCGAAATGAAATTATTTCATAATGCAGGTGAAAAATTTTGAAGTTTTTTTGAGTAAATATTACTCTAATTTATCTACACTTTGCACAGCGAATTGATGATAAGTATCAATCGCGTTTATGTATTTTGCGTTTTGATCGCTCCATTTCACAAATACATTTTTAATCTTTTCTTTCTCTCTCGAATTATATTTTCAATATTTCACTACTCTTCCGTATTTTCGACTGTTAGTAACCTGAGCTAATGTACATCTAAATATACTTTTTTTAAATATCGATTTCTTCGATTAAAAGTTATTTTAAAGAAAAAAAATTGTGACAAAAAGTCGAAATTACTTTCGTAAAGAAATTTGATACAAACACTCATTAAAACAGACATGAAAAGCAAATTTTCTTTTCAAGAGAAAGAGAAAGAGCAAAAAAAGTTTAAATTATTCATATAATCGAATTCACTCTTCATTTGATTTATTAATTGCAAAAGCTAAGATTGAGAAAAATGAGCGAAAAAAACAAACTTTGCAAACATTTTCGCCCATTCGAGTTCAAGCGACTGACTACTTCTTATCCTCTGTGTATATTTGAAATTTGCGTGTGAGCTTTTAATGAATTTGGAATTTTCTTTCTTATTTTTTCTCTCTTTTTTGAAAAGAAGAGAGGAGTGACAACAATTTCTTTTTGCTGCTTGTGTACTTTTGCATAAGTTGAAAACGAATATTGAATACGATAGAGCCGAAAGAGTCGTCTCATCTCCTTCTTCTTCTTCGCTCTTTTCTCTGTATTTTTCGCTAGAAAAACATTGAAACATAGCTGATACGTCGTGAAAAGATAGCACACGAAAAGAAATTATGTAATTTTTTATAATCTCGTTACATAAACAAGTGCATTAAGATGCAATCGTAACATTTTATGATTTATAAGCGTTCATTTTTCATCGTTAGCGAGTTGAAAGGAGAGAGAGAGAGAATGAATGAAGCTGAGAATGTAAAGAAGCACCCCGCGAAAAAAAAATTCATCGAAAAATTTTTATATTTAAATATTGCATTTCATATTTATCATTTCGTGGTAAAAAGCAAGCGATGAACACTTCTACACCCGCCCTTTTGTTGCCCCTTTCAACTCGAACTTATTTCACATTAATTATAATTTTTTTCTCTTCTCTAATCTTTATTTTACCTGCGAAAATGTTTTTTCAAGCAAAAAAACTGCAAAAACGTTTTTTTGCATTCAATTCTCTCGTTCTCCGAAATCATGAAAAGAAATTACATTATGATTATACTGTGAAAAGCAAATGTTTTCAATGTTTTTTGAATTTTTTTTAAAAAGCAAACGCGCACAGCGATCGAAGAGAGAAATTATCGTTCGTTTGGATTAAGCGTTGCAATTAAAATTTAGTTCGACTTTTTTAGCGTAACGTACTCTTGATTAAAAATCACAATAATGAGAAAGAGAGAGAGAAAAAGTTTTTAAATTGATTGCTTTTAATGAGTTTGCTTGTAATCGAGAGTAAATGCTGATTTCTGCCGTTTGTCTCTCAAATACTTTGTAAACTCAATTCTCTTGTGTTCGCTTTTTTCTTTTCTCCGCTCGAAATCAAACAAAAAGTGAAGAAATATAATTTTTTAGCTGGCAAAAATAAAAAAATTTTAAATTATTTTCGAAAAGGTAAAAAGCAAATTTCTCGAGTCGAAAAGAAAGGCAACAAAAAAAGTTAATAGTTTCTCGAAAAAGTGGCGATCATTCATCAAATGAAAAACAAACATTGAGAGGTGGCCGACATTCCCGCAGTTTTCAATATAATAAACTCCTGCATTCGTTTTCGTTAGTTCGCTCGCTCGCTTGTGAGAAAAAAGAGCGAGAGCCACGAAAATATTATTTTCAGAAACGAAACGCATATGAATGTGTTCATCGAGAAAAGATTCACTCGATACTTTCATGACGCGGACGCGCCGAGTTGCATCGATGCTGATTCGGTAAAAGCGAAAAGTTTTTGAGCGAAAAGAAGAATCACTTTCGATGTGCCCGACTCACAAAATTGCAGCGCATCATCGGCGGCGAAAAGTGTGCTAGTGGTGTAGTCGCGTGCGTCGCGAGCGAAACACTTTTTTCGGCTGTTCAAAAGAAAAGCGGGCTCATTATTGAAATTAGAGTAGCTGCGAAATAGATGTGAAAATAGCTGCAAAAGATCGCCTGCGGTCGCCTTATTACCTGTGTGTGTTATTAGCGCGAAAGAGCAAAAAAGAAGAGAAGAGAAGGAGAAGAGCGAAACACGAACAAGTGTGTGCAAATGCTTATTAAAGGTAAATATAAAAAATGTTTGTGTGCTGCGGTCGACGAGAGCGAAAAACACTCCTACAACATCAAAAAAGCGAAGCAGCAGCAGCAGCCAGCGAACGCCGTACGCCAAGTTAGAACCATTTTAACGGTTCCACTATTTTTCGCTTTCAAACCCGAAAGCGATGTGTGTGTGTGTGTTTACGTTATTATGCGTTGAATAAACAAACTGCTTAATTTGACAAAAACGAGAAACATTTTTCATAAATAAAAATTGCAGCGAAAAGGATGCTTAAAAGGTGGTAATTTCTAAATTAGACAAGCTCACTTCTTCTTCTTCTTCTCGGCTTTCGCTGCTGATCGATTCGTTGCGATTTCGCTCTCAGCCTTTCGCGGTAAACAAAATCATTGTTTTCGACGCGTTTATCGTCGAACGCAACTTTTTTGTTTTACGAATGCAAATATTTGAATAAAAAAAAGTTTTCGCAGTTTGTGAAAAATATTTGCCGACCTCGTTTAGGTCGCGCTCGCGACCAGAGATAGCGGCGAAGATGCTCTCACTCTCGTCGCAAACTGTAGCGTTGTACCCCCCGAGAAGCGGCCATAAATCGCTGCAACAACTAACCTGTTTAAATTGTTCTTCGAAAGTGTAACCTTTGCCAGCCTCGACATGTTGTACACCACCGCAAGATGAAGTGGGACCCGAAGAAGCCGACCCACCGCCAGGTGAGGAACTTGATATGATTGACGAAGTATTGGCAGCAGCGGAGGCTCCCGACGAGCTCGTCACTGCGATGCCATTATTATTCGGTATATTTAACGGCAACGGGCCCGACGTTACGGCCATGCTTTGCGAAATCGACGGTGTCCACGGCGTTGACATGCCGGTCGCTGCCATCATATCGGCTTGTCGTTGAAGCGAAATCATCACTTCGCGCTTCAGTCTTTCGCGATTCTTTCTAAGCTCGTTTTCGATCTCGTCGCGGTCATCGCGTGGCTCATCTTTGTAACGACGGAGTATATCGCTTTCATCTCGTTCCATTTTCAATCGAAGCGCACCATTACCACCGCGATCCAAATCGTTCTCATCCTCGAAGTCAGACTCTTGCAAATCCTCTTCTTCATCCTCTTGGTTCGACTGCAAAGATGCAAAACGCACACAAATTAGCTGAGCGCATTGATCAACTTTTCAAAAACTTTTGTCTCCACACAATCTCACATCGCTGCATCATCGTTTAATTAATCAAACCTTTCATTTACGTTCGCGCTCGCCATTCGCTTTTTTCCCCTCTCGAGCAGTATTATCGCGATACAATTCAGAGATTAATGTGCATCGTTTTACACGACTGCACTAATCATAAAGGACAGAACATATTAAATTAAAGCAAAGATAAATTCAAACAGCGAAGCAATTTGAATTTGGAAGTCGGCTGCTGGAATATCAGCGCAATGAAAAGCTTTACTCGTCCATCTTCATAATAGCGAAATGAAAAATTACATTTTATAATTTTCGTAATAAATGAACATAAAGCGAATCGTATTTTGAATGCGCGGATGAAAAAAGAAGAAGCGGCAGAAGAGGAGGACGAGAAGAAGAAGAAGAAGAAGGCAGACATTCGATCAGTTGGAGATAAATGGTTGAAAGCATTTCGCAAACATTTCGCTCGTTGTGTGAGGGTACAAAAAAGGCGAAATAATAATTTTCTTATAGATTATAAATTAAACGCGAAAATATATTAAATTGGTTACGAGAAAAGAAGCTGTAACCGCAATTTAGAGTTTTAAAGTAGCTTTTGATTGGCATAAAAAATTGCGCTGTTCGAAGAGATGGCAAACTGACTCGCTGCCTTCTCTTAATTCAATTCTGTTTCGAGAAAAAGAAGCTAAGAAAAATATTAAAAAAAATCAAAACGAAATAAGCTTTTGAAAAGGAAGCAAAAAACGCGGGCCAAAATAATTAATGATCGCTGATCAAACAAACGCGGAGACCAAAGGCAGCAGCAGCAGCGAGTGTCGGATTCGCTTTTCGCAATGTAACTTTTGTAGACGATGCTATAAGCCATTTAGCTGTGTGAGCTTATGCAAACGTCGAGAGTGTGTGTATCCGAAGCGCTTGGAATATTGCGCGCATCGTATTAAATCGCCGAGATTATAAAAAATACATTTGATTTGCTAGCCGATTTCTGCGGGATACGAATTTCGTATATTGATGATGATAAAAGAAAAAAAGGCGTGCGAAGCGTTCGCAAGCGTTGAGTTGCTTAAGAAAAGTTTAAGAAAAGCGAGTTAAATAAATAGTTTTCGCTGCTCTTTTTTCTTCGCCCCGCTCTCTCTCTTCTCTAAAAGGGCCATATTATCGAAGCAAAAAATATATTTATTATATATAAAAGCGAGATAAGCGGCGAAGTAACAAGTGGCTTCAAATGTTATATACTCAATGTGTGTGTGTGTATGTGTGTACATAAATAAGTGGATGTGCAAAGAATAAGAAAAATAATATCGAAGCAAAATTAAGCGAATCGTGATGTTGCCACATGGGGCTTCGGTCTCTTAGCTCTCGCTCTTCCCAAAGTCTGGATGGTTTTGTTAAAAACATTTCAACTAAAAACTCGCCCTTTCATATTAAACGTGGCCGTCACTTCTTTCTCTCTCTCTTTTTTTCACTCGCCAAAGCAACTCATCTGACATCTCATAAGTTTGTGATCACGTCTTCAATTTTCAAATCAAACTATTTATCAAAATTTTATTATTATTTGCTAGTGAAGATAGAGAGAGAGGCAGCGCAAAGCATAGAGCAAATTTTCGCGTTTCGTCACAATTTACTTAGTCGACCCCTCTTCTCGCTTCCATGCGTTTTTTCTATTCGCCCAGCTTCGGCAGCAGCAAAACTTTCTTCTTCTTCTTCTGCTCGCTAGCGAGAGCGTCTTATAATTTACAAGTTTTTCGAATTTTCGCTTCTTTTTTTCCTCCGTTTATTTTGTCAATTTTTTGTGAACACGATTTCACGTGAAAGTGAATCTAAATTATGATCGCTTTGTTTGCTTTTCAAAATTATTATTTTTTATTTTTCACTCGACTTTTAAATGCAATCGCTCAACGCTTCGTTTCTCAAAATCTCATTTCAAACTTCTTCTTTCTTAATTCTCTTTGTTTACAGCCAGGAAAAACATTTTCGACGCACACTTTTTTCTGCCTTTTCTCGTATATACAATGTTACAACTTCGAGAAACTGTTGTCCGCTTTGCTAATAATTCAATGCGTACAACAAACATTTTTCGCTTTATCACGCTGCAAACGACCGCAAATGGACGCCGTTCTGTCCATTGTCCGAACAGGTGAATCTAACATTGAACATTGTATTGGTTCGAAATAGAAACCCGTTTGTTAGCAGAAGCCATAAAACTGAAGTCATTTTGAACAAAGCTGATGCATTACGATCGCGATTGCTGGGTTTGGTCAATACTCGCCGACGTGTTTCTCTCGCGCGCACAAAAGCGAGACACAAATGACAATCAATTCAAATGCTTGTGTAAAAATTGAAAAAGGCGAAAAAGAAAAAGAAGACAATAAATCTGAACGATAGCAAAATGAAACAGCTTTTTCATTTCTCTCTCTCTCCCGCGTCTGCGAAAAACGCTTTTTTCGATCGAACTGTTTGCTGTGTGCTTCACTTTTCGCTCTTAAAACTTCATCTCGTTCGCGCGTTTGCGATCGACCAGCGAGATTTCAAACTAAACGAAGAGAAAAAACTTTTTTTTCGAAAATTAATTCAAAGAATTTAATTCGATACCGACAATTCGCTCTTGTTTTGAGTGAAATGCGAATTCGAGTACAAAAGTTATACGCAGCTGAAAGCAGCGGAGAAAAAAGAAGGCAAAGATGTTTCGCATTTTCACGGATGTCTGTCAAGCAAAGGGTGAATTTCAGCGACGGGGGTTCCGCACATGATTGTATTTAAAAAAATTAAAATGAAAAAAAATTTATAATACCACCCAAAGTATTGAATTTACGCAACGTATCAATCTACGCTTGTTAACTTTCGAAGAACGATTTTCTCTCTGAGCATTTCTTTCGAGGCGAATAAAACGCGCTTTTCTAGCGAAATAAATAAAAAAATTTTTGTTTATAAACTTGAATTACGGTCAGCTTTTTGGCGAAAAGAGTGCAGTAGAAGTTTGTAATGCGTTTTCGCTCGACGAGTTGTGAAAAATCTACAACAACAAAAATTGGCCCGTGGTGTTTGCGAAACCGGCGCTTGTGCGAAATACTCGATAATTTAGTAAATCAATCAACTTTTTTTGCAGTGATTAACCGAAACTATGCGCGTATTATACACTCTTTTTGCGCTAAGCGTTAAGATGAAGTATAGTCAATCGCAAAAAAAAGAGCGCGATGAGCGCTTAGCTCGATAAAGACGTCGTAAACATCAAATATTAAAGTGGTATTACATATTAGATCAAATATGTAAAGTAAAAAAATTGCATACTCCACACTGAGAATTGAAACTTTTTGTGTCCGCTCTACAAATAGATTTTCATTTGAAAAGTTTTTCGCCATTGTTTTCCTCAATAATATCTCGTCATATCCATTTATATGCCAGCCTAGCAAGTCAGAAGCAAAAATTTTCCTTCACTGGAAATAAATGGATTTATTGGATTTTCAAAAGTTTAAAATTTATTTTGAACAATTAATTAGCTTCATTGGTATGTTAACCCAGGTAGACAAACAAGTGAATAAATTTATTTCGAAAGCGCCTATCCAACAATGAAATGCCCTTTCGGAATAAATTCATTCAATTGGATAGCTTGGATTTTGGATTCTACTTAAAATCGAATTTAGAAAGTTGATTCATCATTTTGTTATTATGCAGTTTTTGATATATTGACTAGTGAATAAATAAAATTTAAATCGTAGAATAACGAACGATTCACGTCAATTATCGAGAATTTAAATGAAAATTATTTAAAGATATTTAAATGCGATGCTAATCGCTGTCAAAATGTTTGGTTTTTTGACAGGAAAGGGAAAAAATTTGCGAGTGAGAGAGAAAATCATGACGAAATCTTTTACTTGCATACGAACAGAGCCACGCATTAATAACGAAAAGTGAACGCGAATGCGGTGAACAAAATAAATCACGGAAATTGATGCAAAGTGTGAAAAGCGTAGTGAAAAAAACACAATATTTTCATTTAAAGAGGAAAAACATTAATATTGAAGTTTTTAGCGGAGATAAATACAGGAAAAGAAACAAACAAAACAAAAAAAGTTAAGAGAATACTGAAGTCGAGTTAAATATCGCTCGTAATTAATTACTTTTTTAGGTAGAACGAAACGAAGTAAGAAACAAAAAATTTTGGTGAGTGAAAACAAATACGCGTTTAGAGGAAATGTACACGCAGTATTATAATGCGGGGTATTAATTTTTTTATTATTATTATTATTATTATTATCGCACACACATAGCGTTTGTTTTCGAGGCTACAATTCGATTGCATAGAATAGTTAGTATATACGGCAGAAAAAGCAAACAGAAAATTGAGTGAGCACAACAACACAACAAATGCTTACTGTGCGTTCGCTGTGTCGCAAGCAATTTAGCCGTTCGTATCTCTACAATCAGAGGCGAAAATATTTTCACTCATTTCACTCGAATGACGGAAATTGAATTGTGTGTCGTTCGAACAATTGTAATTGATTAATTTACTTCATTTTTTTACATTTTTTCTGTTCTCGCATTTTTGTTTTCGCGATTTTCTAAAGGAAAAAACTCTCTGAGAGCGTAAGTTTCAAGTTGACAACGACGACATTGAACAAATCGCTTTTTCACTTCTCTCTCTCTCTTTCTCTGCTTTATTATTGACTTTAATTTGTTCTATTTTGGTCGAAAAATTAGTCTACAAAAAATGAAAAAACAAATCGTTGAGATTAATTAATTTTTTCTCTTTTTTAAAGAAGTTAATAAATAATCAATGAGATGGGCAAGTTAATTTTCAAAAAGCGTAGATGAAAAGTTTTTTTATTTTTAATTTCAAATCTCGCTTATTCAGCGACGAAAGCAATTATTCATTTTTAGTAAAGTAAAAGTAAAGAAATGAATTTACAATCAAATATCCTTTTGTTATAAATTATAATTCAAAATTTTTCTTTTTGGCTAGTTAAATATATTTATAAACGGTTTTCGACCTTCGCGTGATTATCATTTTGTTTGTGTATTTGAAAATGAAAATTGTGTTTAACTTTTGTGACTGAGCAAAAATTTTCTTAAGCAAAAAAAGAGCAAACGAAAAAAAAATTTTTTTCTTCTCGATTATCACGGTAGCAAAAATCGAAGAAAAACGATTGAGCGAAGGAGAATATTTGTTAGTGTTTGTTAAGAAAAAAAAATAAATTTTAATCATAATTAGAGTTATGAGAATAAGAAGAAGAAGAAGTGTAATTGCATTTATTTGTTCGAGTGGCGAAAAAAAACGCGCATTAAAAGCGAAGTGTACGACAGATGGATGTCGTCTGTAGACGAAGTAGTAGAAGTGAAAAAAAAAAATGATTAGAGCAAAAAAGTCATTTCATAATACGAATTATTATACTTGTCGCAATGTTTTTTCGCTTTCACTTTGAAAGGAAAAAAATTAATAATTGTAATGAGAAAAGAGCAGCGAATGAAAGGAAGCGTGTAGATCTAAATCTGCTATCAACGCGCCGAGAAATAATAAGTTTATTGCCTGAATGAGAAAATGAAAAAGTTTTTGTGTGTACATTTTGCATTCTCTCTCTCTCTCTCTCTCTCTCACTTTTCTCTCTCGGATACACAAAACATATCACAAAAAGTGAATTTAAATGGCCGCTCGGCTTTTTTTTCTTTTCATATTCAATTTGTTTTCAAAATGATTACTTTTTGCGATATTTTTACGCGCAAAATAGTAAAAAAGCGATCGACTCGCTATGCAAAAGAAAAAAAGTCAAAACTCATTTGTAATAATTATAAGTTATAAAATGCATCGATGCAATCAGGTATGTAATCACTGAGCTATACGAAGCCAAATTAAATGACAAATAACAAGATTCTCGAACTTTTTTTCGTCGATACTGCCTCTCGTTTTGAAAATCAGTTGTTTTTTGGTGAGAAACCAAAAGAAAAAGAAGCGCAAATTCGCGCAAATATTTTAAAACATTTTTTCTTTTATCGCTGAAAATTTAATTAGCTTTCGTTACGATCGATGTAATTTTCAATGCGATTTTTATTCACTTGTTTGCATAATTAGACTCTCGCAATTGTCGAAAGAGATAAAAAAAGAAGAGAAGAGAGAAGAAGGAAAGAGGAAAAAATTGTTTATTGCGAACTAATATATTTAGAAATATGCAAAAAATCGTAATTAAATTTAATTTACTTCGCTTAAAATATATAAAACACACCGATGAAAGTGCAGAAACGAAATTGAACCTGCAATTTGCGCCCGAGTGATGAACTCTTGATGAGCTTCGGTGTGTATTGAGACGCGCAATCGATTATTTCAAACGTTGAAAATGTTTTCGGATACTGTTTACGTGTATTATTTGTTATATTATGCTGAGCTTAAAAACAACTTATGCCGAATTTATGCGTAAAATTCAATTCGAGACGAACGCGAATCGTGTGTGCAACATTTCGCGTACAATGCGGCCGCGTAGCTGAAAATGCAGGCGAAGGTAGGCCGCTGCAAATTTTTTTTGATTCGCTTCTTCTCGATAAATGGCTAAAAAACATTTTTTTGTTCTCGATGCTAATCGCGAATTCAGCGAAAGATTATCGGCGAATAGGAAAAAAAAGAAGTTAAATGCGGTGTATAAAAAACGTCAATCGATCACATTTCAAAAAGCACACGATCCAAAGATAAATGAAGCGATTTGCTGCGTTTTTTTCTTTCTCCGCTCTCTTCTCGAACTTCACTTGTTGCCTCCGCATCAGCATCATTAAACAACAAGCTTTTATATTCAATTTTTTTCATAAAGCAAACTTATAAAATACACAAAACTATTTTTCAATTGAATTTTTTTTTCTTTGCTTTTCCCTAAAGAAATGAATTCGAAATAAAATCGCTTTTAAGAAAAGCGGAGTTCGAAACGAATTTTGAAATGAGCGCGATTGAGAAAAAGAGAGCGGCGATTGTGACGAGTCGAATGCGAGATAATTGCTCGCTATTCGTTGTTCAAATTATCCTCGCACTTCATTTCGATTCTAAAAACCCAAATTGACACAAATAACTTTTACTTCTCTGCGTTTTGTCCGTTTTCCTTTTTTTCAAAGCTCGATAGATTCTGGGTACGCGACGCATGGCGCAGCATACTAAGCCGGCGCTTTTTTCTTCTTCTTTCTCGCTGAATGCATTAAAAATCGACAAGTTATTTCGCGGCCGCAGTTCAAAAAATCAATCTGTGTTTACTTTATAGACAGAAGAGAAAAATTTGCTTTCACAGGAAACGGTCACTTGTCAAAAAAATGGTTTCGCTCTAACCACAGCGACTATAATTAATCATTTCTCGGGCGCTTCAATTTTTAACGCGATGCGTTTTCTGCTTGAAAAAGAAGAAAAAGCGAAACTGACGCTCTGTTGCGCTGTTTTTTTTTGTTCTGGCGAAGTATACCCGAAAAAAGTTTCACTTTTAATATTTTATTTTTAAAGTTGTAACATAGCGAAAAGAGTTGTTGCGGTTAGCAAACGAGTGCTAAACTACAACGATCGCGAAGATAAGAGCGCGAGTAGAGGAGAAAAAGAGGAGGCAGGAGAAGAAAGGATCGAAAACTCGAACGATGTATGCGCTAACTCGATTTTGGTTATTCGTTTTACGTGTTTACACAGCTAACAATTTATTTTCGCATTTTTTCACTGGAAACACAGGGTTTAGCATTCGTTTCCAATTTCGCCGTTTTCACTTCTCGCTTACAATTTCGCAAGATTGATCGATAGAAATTGAACGCGAAATTTAGAAAAATTCCAGTGTCCAAAAACGTTTGGACGTTGGAAGTCAGCGACAAAAATCAGAAAGGGGCTGGAACCGCGCCCAGAAGAAACGCAATAAGCAACGAAGAGAAAACTGGCGAAAGCGGGCCGAAAAAGTTCGCCTTTTATATCTCTGAGTCTTGCAAGCCATCAACATTCATCTTATATTTGCTTGCGATGTCAAAATGAATTTGGAGAAATAAATGGCATTTCTATGGTTATTTTGTTGCTCTTCTAACTGCGGCCCGATTTCTTTCTTTCTCTCTCTCTCTCGGTTGCCCCGAGCGTCGAACGGCGATCTTCCTTCTAATCTAGTATCCGAGCGCAGTTGCACTCGCTCTTTCTTTCTTCTAGCCTTGCAGCCGCGATGGCGAGAAAAACGCTTGTGGTCAGTCACCATTCGCAGGCCGATCCGAGTGAAAAGAAGCACTTCGCCTTGACCCTGAAACTAGTGAAACGCAGTAAAAATGACCAGCGGATCGAGCTCAATTCGACCCTTTCTAGGGGTGATATTTTTCTTCGTCTCTAGCAGATAAAAAAATGCCCACAACCCATGCACAGCAATTGCGTGGATGGTAGCATTCGCTGGTCCGCAACGCTCGGGGGTCCGAGTGAACGTTATTTTCTCGCCCCTTTCTCGATGCGAATAATTGAGGAAATGGGCAAATATAAAGTTGGAGAGAGCTTATGGATAGCATATTGGAGCAGAGAGCGAGAGAGAGAGAGACAAAGCGAGAGCTTCTTTCTGCTTGTTCTTTCAAAAATTTAGTAGTAAACAACCATAAAATGGTAAAGGTTGTAAAAACTCGGGCTCATCGCGCTTATAACTTTGGTCGTAAACAAGTATAAAAATTTTCGGACTTCACTAAGAAGTGCGCGGAGGAAAACACGCGTCCGCCCCGCAATTCGATACGTTCGAGTCGCCTATCGCAATTGAAAGCGCTTTGCTTGCGCTTGTTTTTTTCGCTTTGTTTTCGCGTTCTATTCGAAATGAAGCCGAGCTTCATTCACGAGTAACAAAAAAAGTAGAAACAGCTGAAAATTTATATTTGATAATTGACGAGATGAATGAAAAAGCAGCAATTAGAAATTAACGCGAGCAATTTAACACGGAATTCACGCTTATTTCCGATAATCAAAGCGCGCTTGTTCGATTGATACAATGCACTTTCATAAACGGTTTTGAGTGAAAGAAGAAGAAATTAGAAAATTAGAAGGTAGAACCGGCAGAAATGTGAGTTCGCTTCAAAACGATATTCTACTATCATCGCAATTTATATTTGAGAAAGTGAATCGCAAACGAAGCGCACAATGATAATGTTCGATAAAATTATTGCACAGCTTCTACATTAATGAGGTGCATGTAGAAAAAAAATTGATAGGCGCATAGTAATGCATTTAAAATATCATTTCGACTATTTGCGAACAATGAAATTAATTCTTACATTCGTCCGTTTCGAACTGACAATTTTTTTCTCGCTTCTACTCTGCATTTCTGTTCAAATGAATTTCTGTTCCGGATTTAAGCTTCATTACCGGAAAATTATTGTTTCTTAATTTTTCTTTACTTGCTTAAAACATCTTTTTTGTCGAATATCGCGTTGCATATGTTGCTGCTCGGTGCGCTCGCTATCTCGCTCGCTCTGTACGCGAATTGCATGCATTCATTTCCATTGTGTTTTTTTGTGCAATTAGTGAAAGCATTTTACTGCATCTTCGCAAACTAGCCTATTAATAGCCCTCGCTAATTCCTCTGCGTACGCGAAACGAGCAGAGTTTACAAAAAAGCAGCTAAAACAGATGTTCACGGCGCGACTGGAATCGCTGCGATCGAGTTCGATTCGAGCGAGAAAATTGAAAAAAATTTTTCGAAAATAAATGCTGCATAAAGGCGATTTAAAGTCTACAAATTAAAGTATGAGACCATTTCGAAAAGATTGATATCAATGAGTGCGACGATCAAAGGTAATTAGAGCCGAGCTCGCTGCCGACAGCTGCTAGAATGAGAATTGATTTCAGTTTCAACAATTGAAGGGAGAGCAGAAGTGTTGCATTTTCAAATGTGATCAAAAAAGCAAAATAATCATCATCATACGCATCTATTACTCGGTTTTTCAGAGAAGAGTAAAAAAAGCAAATTTAATTTACACACGCTTCAAAGCTCTGCATCAAAATTTAATCATTTTCTTAGAAAATGTGTGCCAATTGCATTCAATGCGCAATTAAATTTAAATCTTGAACAAAAAAGCGCTGCGAAAAGATGGATGCGAAATGTCTCCGTATTCTTCTCCTCGCTGATATCCATCACTTCTTCGCATACAGACACGCATAACACGTGTCGTGTCGTTATCTCATTGTTACTTTTCGCAGACATTGAAATTTACTGCGGCGAAAAAAGCAAAACAATAAAAGCGAAGCGGCGACATGCGAAAAGAAGCGATTTTCGGCGTTTCGATAACGCGAACGGCGCACGGAAAAATAAATTCGTGTGCATTCAATATTTGCATTTGCTCGGCGAAAATATGCAAAAATTTTTGTCGAAATATAAAATAAAAGGGCGTCAAACTCGAAAGCAGAGAAACGATAAAAACGGCATTTTAGCTTTCATACTTCGCTCTTGCTCGCAAACATTATTAAACAAACATTATTTTGCATCGCTTATTTATGAGTGAAAAAGCTCAATATTTGAAGTGTAATTAAAATTAATCTGCGATCGTTTGGAAAAACGAAATATGAATTCGAAGAGAGCAGAGCGAGAGAGAGAGGCGAACAAAATGTGGTTAGAAAAACATCAGCGCAGCGCTTAGAAACGACGCGCACATTGATTGCTCTTGAACATTTCATTTGCCGCTACTCCCCCGCTTTGTTCTCGCTCTCTCTTCTCTCTACGCTTTAATTAAAAACTTTATTTAATTATCAAAATTTTTCTTTACTTTTGTTTGCGAAGAAGAAGAGAGAAAAAATTTTTTGGCAGCATTTAACTTTTAATAATTGGGATTTAACAACGAAAAAAGGCGAGCGCAGTTTTTTCATAATTTAAAAGTTTAGATTTATAAAATAAACAAGAGATGAAAAATAGTCTAAAAATAGCCGATTTAAAACAACGATTCGTTTGGTAATTATGAAGATAAAACTGGCGTGCGACAAATTGTACAGGTCTTTCGCTCGCTGCTGCTCCATCAGCAGCAGCTACGCGCTCTCTCTCGCTTCCTGTCTGTGGGAGCTTGCGTTTACTTTATGTTACGCCATTTATTTATAAAAATTTCGAATCAAACACAGTCTAACAACAACATTTAATGAAAACATGCATTCAGATCGCATCTGTAAGAAAAAAAGCAGCGCTAAATACATTACATTATGTAATCAGATTGAAATGTTGTTGTCGTGTAGAGGAAGAAGAAGATGTAAAAGCGACGCATCCATATAAAAACTTTTTTTTACAAACGAAGTACTGTGTCAGCGTCAAATGAGTAAGAGAGTTTTATAAGCGCGCATTCGAATGTATTAAAACTTAACTTAAACTCGATTTACTTTTTTGGTCGAATTCGAAGCGGAGAAAAAAGCGCATTAAACATGAAAATTGCTGAACACACTTGATGTCTAAATAAAATTAATGTGTGCATTCACTTTTTTTTTACTTCTCTCGAGCAAAAAGAGAAACAGCCTTCGAAAGCATTTTTACAATTTTCGTTGTCAAAAATTATAATTTATGAAAAAAATTTGTATTTATATTAGCAGTTTAAGCGAAGAGAATGAGCGAGGGGAGAAGTTTTTCGCGAGTGAAAATAAAGGTATCAATCATCTAAGTAATTTACAAAATATTGAATTGTACTTTGCTTTTTTTAATATAGCGAAATTGACACAATTTTCTAAAAAACTTCGTTTCGTTTGTTTGTTTGAAAATTTTTGATTTTAATTGCTTTTTTATTAAAGCAAAAACAGTTTTTCTCTCTCTCAATTGCTTATCGAGTGATAATAAAACGTGAAGTGAAGAAAAGAAAATTCAGCGCAAATCAAACTGATTTTGATAATGATTTTGCTAAATTACTTTCACACATATAATCAAAATGCAGTGAATTAAGAAGAAAACGATTTCGAATTCTATTTTCCCCACTTTTTTTAATTATAAATACTTTTTTCATTTTAAATCAATTTTTTCTATCTCGCCAAAATCAAATACGAAATGTTAAAAATGCTTTAGTAAACGCTAAGCAGCAGCTTAATCCATGTGTGCAATAAGCGCTAATCGTTATTTCGTTTAAGCATTAATCAATTGACTCGAAACTCAACGTAAGCGACGATAATTAAACATTTTATATTTCAATTTAAATAGCTAAAAAAAAACAATTGTCAACACTAATCACAACTTTGCTCGCCCTATGCCTGCTTCTCACCAAGCGATGAGAAGAGAGAGAGGGAGAGAGAAAAAAATCTTTTTTTAAAGTCTCGCAATACTTTTCTTAAACATGTTATGATTTTTTAAATTCTAAGAATTGCGAAAAAAGAAGAATAAATAAAGTTTTCTTGAAAGCGAATGGGTCATACAAAGTTCGCTAACATTTGAAGTTTAAGCTCGAGAAAAAAAAACGTCTTAATCTTGATCACTCGAAGAGTACATTTTTTCAATGAAAAAATTTTTCAATGAATTTCAAATAACATAGCCGAAAGCGGAGAAGTGAACATACTTAATAATTCGCTGTTGACAAAAATCCGGCGAAGAAAAAAAAAGATGAGAATCGAAGAATTAATTTTTATTAATGCGTCTGTGTGTGTATATAAAATAATATGACGTCAAAAGTGATTCATAAGAAATTTTTATTTAATCACTAGCGGTAATTAAACTCTTGGAAGAGCGCGCATATTTTGTTTATTGTGTGCGCCTTTTCGCGTTTATATATGTAAGCTAATTACGTGTATATTAAATAATTTCGACTGAATTTTGCTTGTACACACATATACGCGCGCGCGCGTGACTCATCTGCTTAATATATCCGTTTATTCATTTTTATAATACTTCATTCTATTAAATATGCTCCAATATAAACTGCATCTCTCTCTCTATTACTTAATACTATAGCGAGTAATAAATGTTGCATTTTCGATTAGCGTACATTTGATAGGCTGCGAGCTTTTTTTCTCGACCAAGAAGAATAAATTGCAAATAATAATGGAGTTAGAATAATAGTGAATTATATTATTACAAAAAGAGGAAATGGTTTATGTGTACTACAACATCAATTTTTCTACGTACTCAGCCATGGAAATGCAACATAAAAAAAAATTCGTTTAGATTTTGGTTAAGAGAGAGTGTGCGAAGAAAAAAAATTTTTTAATGTTTTATGAAAAGATCGATAAATTAATGATTTATAAGCAATGACACGTTATAGAATAATCTCTAAAAACAAGAAAATAAAAATGGTCAATAAATTAAAAGCGACAACTCGCTGAGAAGTATCCTTCGTTTTAAAAATGAGTTAATGCGCCCTGATATTTAAAAAATAAAATTATTGAATCGGAGGAAAGCGAACTTCTTCTCTCCCCGCGCCAACTTTAGCTATTCCTTTCGCTGTATTACTTTTTTTTAGAACTTCGCCAGATAGCGAAAAAAGAATTTAATTTTCTAAAAACGAATGACGAAATTTGAAAGCATAAAACTCGGCATAAAATAAAAATTTATTACTCATTTTAATTTGATTTTTTTTCTTTCAACTCATTTATGATTCTCGATATACATTCGAGTGTAGAAAAAAAAGAAGCGAGGAGCTTGTTTTCATTGAAACGTCTATAAAAGAAAATTGTGATTATTACGCTGAAATAACGCAAGAGGAGCGAGAAAAAAATTAAATTTTCTACTCTTTCCTTCCCATTTTTTAAAATAAAAAACACTTTGCCTCGCTGAAAATACATATTCACACAAAGCTTTTTTGGTATATTGATTAAAAATGATAAACTTTCTCTCTTACTCTCTCTCTCTCTCTCTTACTTACTCGTTGTGCGCGAACGTTATACTCATTAATTAAAATTAAATGTGATGCTTTAATGAATATTAAGTTTTAGCTAATATTAATAAAAATAATGAACGCGTATACGTTTCACGAAAGAGAAGAGAGTGAAAACACAAATGAAAATTAGGAGCAAAAAAGAAGAGAAAAGTTTTTTAAAAATATTGTAAAGCATAAATGAATATTGTATTCACCACATGTCACAACGTATCCATCATTTCGCTGCGTTCGACTGAATCTGAAATTCATTTCTTTTCTCTCTCTCTCTCTGTTTTCCGAAAAAATTTTTATGAGGCGAACATTGCTGCAAAAATTTTTTATTATTTTCTACACTCTCTTTATGTATAATTTGCGTTTATTCACATACTGCTGATGAGGTCA
Source organism: Dinothrombium tinctorium (assembly GCA_003675995.1). Taxonomy (NCBI): domain Eukaryota; kingdom Metazoa; phylum Arthropoda; class Arachnida; order Trombidiformes; family Trombidiidae; genus Dinothrombium; species Dinothrombium tinctorium. The sequence continues at coordinate 50,109 of NCKU01000197.1, forward strand.
ATAACATAATTAGTTAATTTCGCTTCAATTCAATGCGAGTTTTTCGAATAACAAACAGTCAACGTATTTATGTTCTGCGCGTCGCGTACGGCGAAAAAGTTTAGCCTTTCGCTTCAGCGTTCAGTTTACAAAAGCAGCAAAATTCAATAAATAATATTGACCAGCCTTATACTCGCTGCCGCTGCTGCTTTTACTCGCACTCATAATGCATCCATTTTTAACTCACTCCATTATTATAATAATGGTTTAGTTCAGTAAAGTTCAGTTCAGTTACAAAGCGCATAAAAGTGAAGGGGAGACGAAAATGAAGATGCATGATTCGGTTGCTAAGCTACGCATCACTTCGATGCCGAGTGAAACCGCATCATTTTGTTTAAAGTGCCGACTGCGAACATTATTAACTTAAAAAGATCATTTCGGCGAAATTGCTTCATTTCTCAGCCGATATTTTAATGTTACGAATACACACGAGAGTTGAAGAAGAACAGTAGTTGCGCTTAACCACTTTAAATCTTTGATTTACTAGAATCAAATTACTCGAGAGAGCAAAGAAGGAAAAAATAAAGCGCGAGAGAAGCAGCGATTGATTTGTAATTGAATCAAATGGGAGAGAAAAGAAATTAATAAATAAAGTAAGCGAGAGAGAGATTAATTCGGCTTTCGGCAATAAACGCGTTGATTATATTTTCACCAACGATCAGCGATCCGAAGTAACAATCAGTGAACTGTGCCACTCTGTTCGCGAATAATTGACGCGTAAGTTGATATTGCAGTGGATATTCGTGGAGAATAATAATAAAATTCACTTTTCTCTCTCTCTCTCTTTTGTGAAAAATCATTTCTTTCGAAAATGAAAATAATAAAAGAAAAGCGAAATCACAAAAATTGAAATCAAAGCAATAATTTACTCCTCTGACACGTACAGCGCGGAGGAGTGCACACACTACTCTCAAGATGCGACTGTAATTCACACGAAAAAATTTTCAGCGCACAACTGCATGACTATAATTAAAGATTGAAAATTTTTCGCTTTTTCCAACTTTTCTGCATAATAAAGTGTATAAACTGAAATTTTCTCGCAATTAATTTTTACGATTTCGCAATAAATACGAACGCTATGTGTGTATTTATAAAATAATTAAGCTCGCGTTCGTTGTCCCCGCAGCTTGTCGCCTCTGTTACACACTTTATTAGCGGTATTAAACGTAGGAAAAAAAGAAGAAGAAGCGAAAAAAATGAATGTTCACAATAGAAATGAAATGATACACTAGAGAAAGCGAAACGCGTAACACAAATTGAATCTCGTGCGAATTTCTCTGCTTCACTATCGCGTGCTCGTCGAAATTTATTTCCAAATTTCGACTCTTTGTTCATTAAGCTCTTGTTTTTTATCCGCTAAACTTTCGTATTATCTTGTTCATTCATTTCTATACGAACACTGCTTTTAAAGCTTTTGCTTTTCATGTATTAATTAAATGAAAAGATTGAAAACGAGAGCGAGAGCGAGAGAGAAGCTAAAAGTTTGCATTTTGTACTGATGCATGTAGCTGAAAAGTAGCTTTCGCGTCCATCTGTTTTATTACTGCTTTCACACTAAGCTTTTGTTTTAATATTTAATATAATAAAATACATACACTCACTGTATACGAATAATAATAATAATGAAGATAATAAATTAATGAAAAGAAGCATTTGCAAAAGAGAACGTCGACGAGGCGAATTAAATTAGCGCATATAATTACAAACAAAAGCGTTTTGTGTTTGTCTCCAATATTTCGCTGCCTTTCATTTCATTTTCATATTCGTTTTTAATTTTCATTCTCTTCAAATTTAATATTCATTTTACGGATTTCATTTTTAACTAAATAAAACGCAATAATAAAACGCGTTTTCCAAGCGAATTTTCCAAAAATTTAGTCGAGCGAAAATATGAACGAAGTAGAAACAAAATGAGCTAATAATTTAATTTAATTAAATTACAAATGATACTTTGCATTCACTAATTCGATGCGTGCGTGTGTGTGTGTGTGTGCGTATGTGTGCGAACCTGAAGCAAGTTTGTCCAAGAACGAAAGTGAAAATTTGGTTTACGTTGCGCAAACGAACGCGTCGGGCGTGAAAAAACTTTTTGTTCTTGTCGTTAAGTGCTGTTGTTGTTACTGCTGCTGCCGCTGCAGTTGTTGTTGATTTCAGCTAGCTACTTTGATTATGTCACTTTTGAAAAATCTTAACTCTGACAGACTGGCCGTCTCTTTCGACAAATTGTTTTTTCTTTTCATTCGGCGCATTTGTGAATAATGGCAAAAAAGCGGCACTCGCGAACGAAGTGATGGACAGCGAGTGAGGCGTTTTCCGAGTAAATCGTTAGAATTCAGCTCGAGAAAGCAGAAAAGGTGAATAAAAATGCAGAGTGTATCGTTGTTATCAAACACCAGCTTTTTTTCTTTTAAATATGTATTTAATTACGCGATATTTAAGCAGAAAAAAGGAAGTTCGCATCACGGGTGAAATGTTCATCGTTCTCAGGCTGAAAGATATGGACGATTGCGATGGACGGTCGCACATTGAATGGCTGAACAAACGCGAAAACGATATGTAGTAGCAGAAGTAGTACATAAAAATTGAATCGGTCGCATGCAATTGAGATGTGTGTTCTATCATCGCATTCACACCGAAGCTAATGACATCGAAATTAGCTTTTTCTACGAAAACACCGAGCACACCAGAAGAGAATGACTTCTTGACTGCGATTTGCACTATCATTCCAGCGATACACACTCATCGTGCTTCTCGCACGTCTCATACCGCGAGTGACAGACACACGGAAATGCTTTACACGCGTAATTCGAGATCGAACCGCTGTTCTGCTCTACTCTCTCGCGGCTACTTTACGTGAGAAATGCTTGCGATTCAATGCGGAGTTTAAATCTCAGCAAATTGCTTTTATCGATCGTTTCAATAAAGTAAACATCACCCGAAAAGGTAGTGAAAGTGAAAGATGCTGAAACGGCAAATGATGTAATTGAAAGCGATTCAAAGTTTGTGTGTGTGTGTTTTTTCTTGTTTTAAACAAATAAACGATTTGATAAAACGCGTGTTTTGAGCAGTGAAATGACTTGCTATTCTCTCCCGTTTCGTATTCAATTGAGAAAAAAAAGTTATTTCAAACATTTTTCTTATTTAAACAAGTTAATTGCCAACCGAATGAAAGCGACGTGAAAGAATAAAGAGAAACAGCATCATCTCTCCTGCACCATCATCTCTCTCTCTCTCTTTTCACTTACACACTGTTTCGCTTTCATAATGGCATCAGACGCGAGATGAATGGAGATGGAGAATTTTCGGCGTGCAAGCAACGTGCATACACACTATACAACTGCTAAACGAAAATGCTTGAAATCCGAGGCGGATTAAGCGAATCAGAGTGGCGAAAATGTGCGACACACGAGTTGTACGCGGATTAAAAGCAAACATGGCACGCGTCTAATGAAATTCTTAATCAGAAGCATTATCACGAAATTTATTTATACGAAAACGCTTATAACGCAAGCACAGTTGTTTGCACTGCGTCAGCTTCATTTTAATTATTTTTGGACTTTGTGTCATAATTCGATGATCTGCGATTGGTGAAATTCCGGCGAAATTTGATACATAGCCTACTGTTGTCGCGAAAACAATGTGCGAGCTTGCAATTGAGCAGCGAAAGCACATAGTTCTTCGGTTCGCTGTTACACGCGCTAATGAAGGCTAACCAGCTAAGGTTAAGCTAATTGGGTTACAAAAAAGTGTTTTTAATTGAATAATGTAATCGGTAAAAGGGCAGATTGTCCTTTAAATTCATTTACTGAACGCAATCGTTCGATTTTAGGCGTAACGAATTGAGACAGAAAACAGCGAACAGTCGCTGCATTGTTTTTGCGAAAAACATTTGTTAAGAGACGAAAATACGTACAATTAACTCTTAACTGAACGCCATGTGTTTGTTAAACATCAAATCGCTCGCGTAATTAAATAAGAGATTAACTTCTTCTTTTTTTCACGCTTTCGCGATGTTTAATAATAGCAAAAGATGTAAACAAAACACATCACATCGCATCACTGCCATTAACGTGTAGTATTGAGAAATAGCGAAGCGATGATGATGAGCAAAACGCGAGTGAGATCAACGCGCAGCGTGTGGAAAGCACGCGAAACGCGTGCGAAAGCGAAAAAAAAACGAAGTGTGTGTACTTACGATACTGCCGTCGAGATCGGATTCGTTTTCATCCATTTGATAAGAAGGAACCGGTGCTCTGTTTTTGACTCGAATTTTGAATGATTTAAACGAATGAAACCAAATGAAGAGAAAAAAGAAAACAAAATTTCGATAATAAAATTCGATTACAAATGATGATCGCTATCGCGACGAGCTGCGACGACGACAGGTAGCGAATGAGTTGCAATCGCGTGAAAATCGTTTCACGTAATAACGGTTAAGTAAAAAAAAAAAA
>NCKU01000198.1:0-54597 GCA_003675995.1 Dinothrombium tinctorium
TTTTTTTTTTTTACTTAACCGTTATTACGTGAAACGATTTTCACGCGATTGCAACTCATTCGCTACCTGTCGTCGTCGCAGCTCGTCGCGATAGCGATCATCATTTGTAATCGAATTTTATTATCGAAATTTTGTTTTCTTTTTTCTCTTCATTTGGTTTCATTCGTTTAAATCATTCAAAATTCGAGTCAAAAACAGAGCACCGGTTCCTTCTTATCAAATGGATGAAAACGAATCCGATCTCGACGGCAGTATCGTAAGTACACACACTTCGTTTTTTTTTCGCTTTCGCACGCGTTTCGCGTGCTTTCCACACGCTGCGCGTTGATCTCACTCGCGTTTTGCTCATCATCATCGCTTCGCTATTTCTCAATACTACACGTTAATGGCAGTGATGCGATGTGATGTGTTTTGTTTACATCTTTTGCTATTATTAAACATCGCGAAAGCGTGAAAAAAAGAAGAAGTTAATCTCTTATTTAATTACGCGAGCGATTTGATGTTTAACAAACACATGGCGTTCAGTTAAGAGTTAATTGTACGTATTTTCGTCTCTTAACAAATGTTTTTCGCAAAAACAATGCAGCGACTGTTCGCTGTTTTCTGTCTCAATTCGTTACGCCTAAAATCGAACGATTGCGTTCAGTAAATGAATTTAAAGGACAATCTGCCCTTTTACCGATTACATTATTCAATTAAAAACACTTTTTTGTAACCCAATTAGCTTAACCTTAGCTGGTTAGCCTTCATTAGCGCGTGTAACAGCGAACCGAAGAACTATGTGCTTTCGCTGCTCAATTGCAAGCTCGCACATTGTTTTCGCGACAACAGTAGGCTATGTATCAAATTTCGCCGGAATTTCACCAATCGCAGATCATCGAATTATGACACAAAGTCCAAAAATAATTAAAATGAAGCTGACGCAGTGCAAACAACTGTGCTTGCGTTATAAGCGTTTTCGTATAAATAAATTTCGTGATAATGCTTCTGATTAAGAATTTCATTAGACGCGTGCCATGTTTGCTTTTAATCCGCGTACAACTCGTGTGTCGCACATTTTCGCCACTCTGATTCGCTTAATCCGCCTCGGATTTCAAGCATTTTCGTTTAGCAGTTGTATAGTGTGTATGCACGTTGCTTGCACGCCGAAAATTCTCCATCTCCATTCATCTCGCGTCTGATGCCATTATGAAAGCGAAACAGTGTGTAAGTGAAAAGAGAGAGAGAGAGATGATGGTGCAGGAGAGATGATGCTGTTTCTCTTTATTCTTTCACGTCGCTTTCATTCGGTTGGCAATTAACTTGTTTAAATAAGAAAAATGTTTGAAATAACTTTTTTTTCTCAATTGAATACGAAACGGGAGAGAATAGCAAGTCATTTCACTGCTCAAAACACGCGTTTTATCAAATCGTTTATTTGTTTAAAACAAGAAAAAACACACACACACAAACTTTGAATCGCTTTCAATTACATCATTTGCCGTTTCAGCATCTTTCACTTTCACTACCTTTTCGGGTGATGTTTACTTTATTGAAACGATCGATAAAAGCAATTTGCTGAGATTTAAACTCCGCATTGAATCGCAAGCATTTCTCACGTAAAGTAGCCGCGAGAGAGTAGAGCAGAACAGCGGTTCGATCTCGAATTACGCGTGTAAAGCATTTCCGTGTGTCTGTCACTCGCGGTATGAGACGTGCGAGAAGCACGATGAGTGTGTATCGCTGGAATGATAGTGCAAATCGCAGTCAAGAAGTCATTCTCTTCTGGTGTGCTCGGTGTTTTCGTAGAAAAAGCTAATTTCGATGTCATTAGCTTCGGTGTGAATGCGATGATAGAACACACATCTCAATTGCATGCGACCGATTCAATTTTTATGTACTACTTCTGCTACTACATATCGTTTTCGCGTTTGTTCAGCCATTCAATGTGCGACCGTCCATCGCAATCGTCCATATCTTTCAGCCTGAGAACGATGAACATTTCACCCGTGATGCGAACTTCCTTTTTTCTGCTTAAATATCGCGTAATTAAATACATATTTAAAAGAAAAAAAGCTGGTGTTTGATAACAACGATACACTCTGCATTTTTATTCACCTTTTCTGCTTTCTCGAGCTGAATTCTAACGATTTACTCGGAAAACGCCTCACTCGCTGTCCATCACTTCGTTCGCGAGTGCCGCTTTTTTGCCATTATTCACAAATGCGCCGAATGAAAAGAAAAAACAATTTGTCGAAAGAGACGGCCAGTCTGTCAGAGTTAAGATTTTTCAAAAGTGACATAATCAAAGTAGCTAGCTGAAATCAACAACAACTGCAGCGGCAGCAGCAGTAACAACAACAGCACTTAACGACAAGAACAAAAAGTTTTTTCACGCCCGACGCGTTCGTTTGCGCAACGTAAACCAAATTTTCACTTTCGTTCTTGGACAAACTTGCTTCAGGTTCGCACACATACGCACACACACACACACACGCACGCATCGAATTAGTGAATGCAAAGTATCATTTGTAATTTAATTAAATTAAATTATTAGCTCATTTTGTTTCTACTTCGTTCATATTTTCGCTCGACTAAATTTTTGGAAAATTCGCTTGGAAAACGCGTTTTATTATTGCGTTTTATTTAGTTAAAAATGAAATCCGTAAAATGAATATTAAATTTGAAGAGAATGAAAATTAAAAACGAATATGAAAATGAAATGAAAGGCAGCGAAATATTGGAGACAAACACAAAACGCTTTTGTTTGTAATTATATGCGCTAATTTAATTCGCCTCGTCGACGTTCTCTTTTGCAAATGCTTCTTTTCATTAATTTATTATCTTCATTATTATTATTATTCGTATACAGTGAGTGTATGTATTTTATTATATTAAATATTAAAACAAAAGCTTAGTGTGAAAGCAGTAATAAAACAGATGGACGCGAAAGCTACTTTTCAGCTACATGCATCAGTACAAAATGCAAACTTTTAGCTTCTCTCTCGCTCTCGCTCTCGTTTTCAATCTTTTCATTTAATTAATACATGAAAAGCAAAAGCTTTAAAAGCAGTGTTCGTATAGAAATGAATGAACAAGATAATACGAAAGTTTAGCGGATAAAAAACAAGAGCTTAATGAACAAAGAGTCGAAATTTGGAAATAAATTTCGACGAGCACGCGATAGTGAAGCAGAGAAATTCGCACGAGATTCAATTTGTGTTACGCGTTTCGCTTTCTCTAGTGTATCATTTCATTTCTATTGTGAACATTCATTTTTTTCGCTTCTTCTTCTTTTTTTCCTACGTTTAATACCGCTAATAAAGTGTGTAACAGAGGCGACAAGCTGCGGGGACAACGAACGCGAGCTTAATTATTTTATAAATACACACATAGCGTTCGTATTTATTGCGAAATCGTAAAAATTAATTGCGAGAAAATTTCAGTTTATACACTTTATTATGCAGAAAAGTTGGAAAAAGCGAAAAATTTTCAATCTTTAATTATAGTCATGCAGTTGTGCGCTGAAAATTTTTTCGTGTGAATTACAGTCGCATCTTGAGAGTAGTGTGTGCACTCCTCCGCGCTGTACGTGTCAGAGGAGTAAATTATTGCTTTGATTTCAATTTTTGTGATTTCGCTTTTCTTTTATTATTTTCATTTTCGAAAGAAATGATTTTTCACAAAAGAGAGAGAGAGAGAAAAGTGAATTTTATTATTATTCTCCACGAATATCCACTGCAATATCAACTTACGCGTCAATTATTCGCGAACAGAGTGGCACAGTTCACTGATTGTTACTTCGGATCGCTGATCGTTGGTGAAAATATAATCAACGCGTTTATTGCCGAAAGCCGAATTAATCTCTCTCTCGCTTACTTTATTTATTAATTTCTTTTCTCTCCCATTTGATTCAATTACAAATCAATCGCTGCTTCTCTCGCGCTTTATTTTTTCCTTCTTTGCTCTCTCGAGTAATTTGATTCTAGTAAATCAAAGATTTAAAGTGGTTAAGCGCAACTACTGTTCTTCTTCAACTCTCGTGTGTATTCGTAACATTAAAATATCGGCTGAGAAATGAAGCAATTTCGCCGAAATGATCTTTTTAAGTTAATAATGTTCGCAGTCGGCACTTTAAACAAAATGATGCGGTTTCACTCGGCATCGAAGTGATGCGTAGCTTAGCAACCGAATCATGCATCTTCATTTTCGTCTCCCCTTCACTTTTATGCGCTTTGTAACTGAACTGAACTTTACTGAACTAAACCATTATTATAATAATGGAGTGAGTTAAAAATGGATGCATTATGAGTGCGAGTAAAAGCAGCAGCGGCAGCGAGTATAAGGCTGGTCAATATTATTTATTGAATTTTGCTGCTTTTGTAAACTGAACGCTGAAGCGAAAGGCTAAACTTTTTCGCCGTACGCGACGCGCAGAACATAAATACGTTGACTGTTTGTTATTCGAAAAACTCGCATTGAATTGAAGCGAAATTAACTAATTATGTTATTGACCTCATCAGCAGTATGTGAATAAACGCAAATTATACATAAAGAGAGTGTAGAAAATAATAAAAAATTTTTGCAGCAATGTTCGCCTCATAAAAATTTTTTCGGAAAACAGAGAGAGAGAGAGAAAAGAAATGAATTTCAGATTCAGTCGAACGCAGCGAAATGATGGATACGTTGTGACATGTGGTGAATACAATATTCATTTATGCTTTACAATATTTTTAAAAAACTTTTCTCTTCTTTTTTGCTCCTAATTTTCATTTGTGTTTTCACTCTCTTCTCTTTCGTGAAACGTATACGCGTTCATTATTTTTATTAATATTAGCTAAAACTTAATATTCATTAAAGCATCACATTTAATTTTAATTAATGAGTATAACGTTCGCGCACAACGAGTAAGTAAGAGAGAGAGAGAGAGAGTAAGAGAGAAAGTTTATCATTTTTAATCAATATACCAAAAAAGCTTTGTGTGAATATGTATTTTCAGCGAGGCAAAGTGTTTTTTATTTTAAAAAATGGGAAGGAAAGAGTAGAAAATTTAATTTTTTTCTCGCTCCTCTTGCGTTATTTCAGCGTAATAATCACAATTTTCTTTTATAGACGTTTCAATGAAAACAAGCTCCTCGCTTCTTTTTTTTCTACACTCGAATGTATATCGAGAATCATAAATGAGTTGAAAGAAAAAAAATCAAATTAAAATGAGTAATAAATTTTTATTTTATGCCGAGTTTTATGCTTTCAAATTTCGTCATTCGTTTTTAGAAAATTAAATTCTTTTTTCGCTATCTGGCGAAGTTCTAAAAAAAAGTAATACAGCGAAAGGAATAGCTAAAGTTGGCGCGGGGAGAGAAGAAGTTCGCTTTCCTCCGATTCAATAATTTTATTTTTTAAATATCAGGGCGCATTAACTCATTTTTAAAACGAAGGATACTTCTCAGCGAGTTGTCGCTTTTAATTTATTGACCATTTTTATTTTCTTGTTTTTAGAGATTATTCTATAACGTGTCATTGCTTATAAATCATTAATTTATCGATCTTTTCATAAAACATTAAAAAATTTTTTTTCTTCGCACACTCTCTCTTAACCAAAATCTAAACGAATTTTTTTTTATGTTGCATTTCCATGGCTGAGTACGTAGAAAAATTGATGTTGTAGTACACATAAACCATTTCCTCTTTTTGTAATAATATAATTCACTATTATTCTAACTCCATTATTATTTGCAATTTATTCTTCTTGGTCGAGAAAAAAAGCTCGCAGCCTATCAAATGTACGCTAATCGAAAATGCAACATTTATTACTCGCTATAGTATTAAGTAATAGAGAGAGAGATGCAGTTTATATTGGAGCATATTTAATAGAATGAAGTATTATAAAAATGAATAAACGGATATATTAAGCAGATGAGTCACGCGCGCGCGCGTATATGTGTGTACAAGCAAAATTCAGTCGAAATTATTTAATATACACGTAATTAGCTTACATATATAAACGCGAAAAGGCGCACACAATAAACAAAATATGCGCGCTCTTCCAAGAGTTTAATTACCGCTAGTGATTAAATAAAAATTTCTTATGAATCACTTTTGACGTCATATTATTTTATATACACACACAGACGCATTAATAAAAATTAATTCTTCGATTCTCATCTTTTTTTTTCTTCGCCGGATTTTTGTCAACAGCGAATTATTAAGTATGTTCACTTCTCCGCTTTCGGCTATGTTATTTGAAATTCATTGAAAAATTTTTTCATTGAAAAAATGTACTCTTCGAGTGATCAAGATTAAGACGTTTTTTTTTCTCGAGCTTAAACTTCAAATGTTAGCGAACTTTGTATGACCCATTCGCTTTCAAGAAAACTTTATTTATTCTTCTTTTTTCGCAATTCTTAGAATTTAAAAAATCATAACATGTTTAAGAAAAGTATTGCGAGACTTTAAAAAAAGATTTTTTTCTCTCTCCCTCTCTCTCTTCTCATCGCTTGGTGAGAAGCAGGCATAGGGCGAGCAAAGTTGTGATTAGTGTTGACAATTGTTTTTTTTTAGCTATTTAAATTGAAATATAAAATGTTTAATTATCGTCGCTTACGTTGAGTTTCGAGTCAATTGATTAATGCTTAAACGAAATAACGATTAGCGCTTATTGCACACATGGATTAAGCTGCTGCTTAGCGTTTACTAAAGCATTTTTAACATTTCGTATTTGATTTTGGCGAGATAGAAAAAATTGATTTAAAATGAAAAAAGTATTTATAATTAAAAAAAGTGGGGAAAATAGAATTCGAAATCGTTTTCTTCTTAATTCACTGCATTTTGATTATATGTGTGAAAGTAATTTAGCAAAATCATTATCAAAATCAGTTTGATTTGCGCTGAATTTTCTTTTCTTCACTTCACGTTTTATTATCACTCGATAAGCAATTGAGAGAGAGAAAAACTGTTTTTGCTTTAATAAAAAAGCAATTAAAATCAAAAATTTTCAAACAAACAAACGAAACGAAGTTTTTTAGAAAATTGTGTCAATTTCGCTATATTAAAAAAAGCAAAGTACAATTCAATATTTTGTAAATTACTTAGATGATTGATACCTTTATTTTCACTCGCGAAAAACTTCTCCCCTCGCTCATTCTCTTCGCTTAAACTGCTAATATAAATACAAATTTTTTTCATAAATTATAATTTTTGACAACGAAAATTGTAAAAATGCTTTCGAAGGCTGTTTCTCTTTTTGCTCGAGAGAAGTAAAAAAAAAGTGAATGCACACATTAATTTTATTTAGACATCAAGTGTGTTCAGCAATTTTCATGTTTAATGCGCTTTTTTCTCCGCTTCGAATTCGACCAAAAAAGTAAATCGAGTTTAAGTTAAGTTTTAATACATTCGAATGCGCGCTTATAAAACTCTCTTACTCATTTGACGCTGACACAGTACTTCGTTTGTAAAAAAAAGTTTTTATATGGATGCGTCGCTTTTACATCTTCTTCTTCCTCTACACGACAACAACATTTCAATCTGATTACATAATGTAATGTATTTAGCGCTGCTTTTTTTCTTACAGATGCGATCTGAATGCATGTTTTCATTAAATGTTGTTGTTAGACTGTGTTTGATTCGAAATTTTTATAAATAAATGGCGTAACATAAAGTAAACGCAAGCTCCCACAGACAGGAAGCGAGAGAGAGCGCGTAGCTGCTGCTGATGGAGCAGCAGCGAGCGAAAGACCTGTACAATTTGTCGCACGCCAGTTTTATCTTCATAATTACCAAACGAATCGTTGTTTTAAATCGGCTATTTTTAGACTATTTTTCATCTCTTGTTTATTTTATAAATCTAAACTTTTAAATTATGAAAAAACTGCGCTCGCCTTTTTTCGTTGTTAAATCCCAATTATTAAAAGTTAAATGCTGCCAAAAAATTTTTTCTCTCTTCTTCTTCGCAAACAAAAGTAAAGAAAAATTTTGATAATTAAATAAAGTTTTTAATTAAAGCGTAGAGAGAAGAGAGAGCGAGAACAAAGCGGGGGAGTAGCGGCAAATGAAATGTTCAAGAGCAATCAATGTGCGCGTCGTTTCTAAGCGCTGCGCTGATGTTTTTCTAACCACATTTTGTTCGCCTCTCTCTCTCGCTCTGCTCTCTTCGAATTCATATTTCGTTTTTCCAAACGATCGCAGATTAATTTTAATTACACTTCAAATATTGAGCTTTTTCACTCATAAATAAGCGATGCAAAATAATGTTTGTTTAATAATGTTTGCGAGCAAGAGCGAAGTATGAAAGCTAAAATGCCGTTTTTATCGTTTCTCTGCTTTCGAGTTTGACGCCCTTTTATTTTATATTTCGACAAAAATTTTTGCATATTTTCGCCGAGCAAATGCAAATATTGAATGCACACGAATTTATTTTTCCGTGCGCCGTTCGCGTTATCGAAACGCCGAAAATCGCTTCTTTTCGCATGTCGCCGCTTCGCTTTTATTGTTTTGCTTTTTTCGCCGCAGTAAATTTCAATGTCTGCGAAAAGTAACAATGAGATAACGACACGACACGTGTTATGCGTGTCTGTATGCGAAGAAGTGATGGATATCAGCGAGGAGAAGAATACGGAGACATTTCGCATCCATCTTTTCGCAGCGCTTTTTTGTTCAAGATTTAAATTTAATTGCGCATTGAATGCAATTGGCACACATTTTCTAAGAAAATGATTAAATTTTGATGCAGAGCTTTGAAGCGTGTGTAAATTAAATTTGCTTTTTTTACTCTTCTCTGAAAAACCGAGTAATAGATGCGTATGATGATGATTATTTTGCTTTTTTGATCACATTTGAAAATGCAACACTTCTGCTCTCCCTTCAATTGTTGAAACTGAAATCAATTCTCATTCTAGCAGCTGTCGGCAGCGAGCTCGGCTCTAATTACCTTTGATCGTCGCACTCATTGATATCAATCTTTTCGAAATGGTCTCATACTTTAATTTGTAGACTTTAAATCGCCTTTATGCAGCATTTATTTTCGAAAAATTTTTTTCAATTTTCTCGCTCGAATCGAACTCGATCGCAGCGATTCCAGTCGCGCCGTGAACATCTGTTTTAGCTGCTTTTTTGTAAACTCTGCTCGTTTCGCGTACGCAGAGGAATTAGCGAGGGCTATTAATAGGCTAGTTTGCGAAGATGCAGTAAAATGCTTTCACTAATTGCACAAAAAAACACAATGGAAATGAATGCATGCAATTCGCGTACAGAGCGAGCGAGATAGCGAGCGCACCGAGCAGCAACATATGCAACGCGATATTCGACAAAAAAGATGTTTTAAGCAAGTAAAGAAAAATTAAGAAACAATAATTTTCCGGTAATGAAGCTTAAATCCGGAACAGAAATTCATTTGAACAGAAATGCAGAGTAGAAGCGAGAAAAAAATTGTCAGTTCGAAACGGACGAATGTAAGAATTAATTTCATTGTTCGCAAATAGTCGAAATGATATTTTAAATGCATTACTATGCGCCTATCAATTTTTTTTCTACATGCACCTCATTAATGTAGAAGCTGTGCAATAATTTTATCGAACATTATCATTGTGCGCTTCGTTTGCGATTCACTTTCTCAAATATAAATTGCGATGATAGTAGAATATCGTTTTGAAGCGAACTCACATTTCTGCCGGTTCTACCTTCTAATTTTCTAATTTCTTCTTCTTTCACTCAAAACCGTTTATGAAAGTGCATTGTATCAATCGAACAAGCGCGCTTTGATTATCGGAAATAAGCGTGAATTCCGTGTTAAATTGCTCGCGTTAATTTCTAATTGCTGCTTTTTCATTCATCTCGTCAATTATCAAATATAAATTTTCAGCTGTTTCTACTTTTTTTGTTACTCGTGAATGAAGCTCGGCTTCATTTCGAATAGAACGCGAAAACAAAGCGAAAAAAACAAGCGCAAGCAAAGCGCTTTCAATTGCGATAGGCGACTCGAACGTATCGAATTGCGGGGCGGACGCGTGTTTTCCTCCGCGCACTTCTTAGTGAAGTCCGAAAATTTTTATACTTGTTTACGACCAAAGTTATAAGCGCGATGAGCCCGAGTTTTTACAACCTTTACCATTTTATGGTTGTTTACTACTAAATTTTTGAAAGAACAAGCAGAAAGAAGCTCTCGCTTTGTCTCTCTCTCTCTCGCTCTCTGCTCCAATATGCTATCCATAAGCTCTCTCCAACTTTATATTTGCCCATTTCCTCAATTATTCGCATCGAGAAAGGGGCGAGAAAATAACGTTCACTCGGACCCCCGAGCGTTGCGGACCAGCGAATGCTACCATCCACGCAATTGCTGTGCATGGGTTGTGGGCATTTTTTTATCTGCTAGAGACGAAGAAAAATATCACCCCTAGAAAGGGTCGAATTGAGCTCGATCCGCTGGTCATTTTTACTGCGTTTCACTAGTTTCAGGGTCAAGGCGAAGTGCTTCTTTTCACTCGGATCGGCCTGCGAATGGTGACTGACCACAAGCGTTTTTCTCGCCATCGCGGCTGCAAGGCTAGAAGAAAGAAAGAGCGAGTGCAACTGCGCTCGGATACTAGATTAGAAGGAAGATCGCCGTTCGACGCTCGGGGCAACCGAGAGAGAGAGAGAAAGAAAGAAATCGGGCCGCAGTTAGAAGAGCAACAAAATAACCATAGAAATGCCATTTATTTCTCCAAATTCATTTTGACATCGCAAGCAAATATAAGATGAATGTTGATGGCTTGCAAGACTCAGAGATATAAAAGGCGAACTTTTTCGGCCCGCTTTCGCCAGTTTTCTCTTCGTTGCTTATTGCGTTTCTTCTGGGCGCGGTTCCAGCCCCTTTCTGATTTTTGTCGCTGACTTCCAACGTCCAAACGTTTTTGGACACTGGAATTTTTCTAAATTTCGCGTTCAATTTCTATCGATCAATCTTGCGAAATTGTAAGCGAGAAGTGAAAACGGCGAAATTGGAAACGAATGCTAAACCCTGTGTTTCCAGTGAAAAAATGCGAAAATAAATTGTTAGCTGTGTAAACACGTAAAACGAATAACCAAAATCGAGTTAGCGCATACATCGTTCGAGTTTTCGATCCTTTCTTCTCCTGCCTCCTCTTTTTCTCCTCTACTCGCGCTCTTATCTTCGCGATCGTTGTAGTTTAGCACTCGTTTGCTAACCGCAACAACTCTTTTCGCTATGTTACAACTTTAAAAATAAAATATTAAAAGTGAAACTTTTTTCGGGTATACTTCGCCAGAACAAAAAAAAACAGCGCAACAGAGCGTCAGTTTCGCTTTTTCTTCTTTTTCAAGCAGAAAACGCATCGCGTTAAAAATTGAAGCGCCCGAGAAATGATTAATTATAGTCGCTGTGGTTAGAGCGAAACCATTTTTTTGACAAGTGACCGTTTCCTGTGAAAGCAAATTTTTCTCTTCTGTCTATAAAGTAAACACAGATTGATTTTTTGAACTGCGGCCGCGAAATAACTTGTCGATTTTTAATGCATTCAGCGAGAAAGAAGAAGAAAAAAGCGCCGGCTTAGTATGCTGCGCCATGCGTCGCGTACCCAGAATCTATCGAGCTTTGAAAAAAAGGAAAACGGACAAAACGCAGAGAAGTAAAAGTTATTTGTGTCAATTTGGGTTTTTAGAATCGAAATGAAGTGCGAGGATAATTTGAACAACGAATAGCGAGCAATTATCTCGCATTCGACTCGTCACAATCGCCGCTCTCTTTTTCTCAATCGCGCTCATTTCAAAATTCGTTTCGAACTCCGCTTTTCTTAAAAGCGATTTTATTTCGAATTCATTTCTTTAGGGAAAAGCAAAGAAAAAAAAATTCAATTGAAAAATAGTTTTGTGTATTTTATAAGTTTGCTTTATGAAAAAAATTGAATATAAAAGCTTGTTGTTTAATGATGCTGATGCGGAGGCAACAAGTGAAGTTCGAGAAGAGAGCGGAGAAAGAAAAAAACGCAGCAAATCGCTTCATTTATCTTTGGATCGTGTGCTTTTTGAAATGTGATCGATTGACGTTTTTTATACACCGCATTTAACTTCTTTTTTTTCCTATTCGCCGATAATCTTTCGCTGAATTCGCGATTAGCATCGAGAACAAAAAAATGTTTTTTAGCCATTTATCGAGAAGAAGCGAATCAAAAAAAATTTGCAGCGGCCTACCTTCGCCTGCATTTTCAGCTACGCGGCCGCATTGTACGCGAAATGTTGCACACACGATTCGCGTTCGTCTCGAATTGAATTTTACGCATAAATTCGGCATAAGTTGTTTTTAAGCTCAGCATAATATAACAAATAATACACGTAAACAGTATCCGAAAACATTTTCAACGTTTGAAATAATCGATTGCGCGTCTCAATACACACCGAAGCTCATCAAGAGTTCATCACTCGGGCGCAAATTGCAGGTTCAATTTCGTTTCTGCACTTTCATCGGTGTGTTTTATATATTTTAAGCGAAGTAAATTAAATTTAATTACGATTTTTTGCATATTTCTAAATATATTAGTTCGCAATAAACAATTTTTTCCTCTTTCCTTCTTCTCTCTTCTCTTCTTTTTTTATCTCTTTCGACAATTGCGAGAGTCTAATTATGCAAACAAGTGAATAAAAATCGCATTGAAAATTACATCGATCGTAACGAAAGCTAATTAAATTTTCAGCGATAAAAGAAAAAATGTTTTAAAATATTTGCGCGAATTTGCGCTTCTTTTTCTTTTGGTTTCTCACCAAAAAACAACTGATTTTCAAAACGAGAGGCAGTATCGACGAAAAAAAGTTCGAGAATCTTGTTATTTGTCATTTAATTTGGCTTCGTATAGCTCAGTGATTACATACCTGATTGCATCGATGCATTTTATAACTTATAATTATTACAAATGAGTTTTGACTTTTTTTCTTTTGCATAGCGAGTCGATCGCTTTTTTACTATTTTGCGCGTAAAAATATCGCAAAAAGTAATCATTTTGAAAACAAATTGAATATGAAAAGAAAAAAAAGCCGAGCGGCCATTTAAATTCACTTTTTGTGATATGTTTTGTGTATCCGAGAGAGAAAAGTGAGAGAGAGAGAGAGAGAGAGAGAATGCAAAATGTACACACAAAAACTTTTTCATTTTCTCATTCAGGCAATAAACTTATTATTTCTCGGCGCGTTGATAGCAGATTTAGATCTACACGCTTCCTTTCATTCGCTGCTCTTTTCTCATTACAATTATTAATTTTTTTCCTTTCAAAGTGAAAGCGAAAAAACATTGCGACAAGTATAATAATTCGTATTATGAAATGACTTTTTTGCTCTAATCATTTTTTTTTTTCACTTCTACTACTTCGTCTACAGACGACATCCATCTGTCGTACACTTCGCTTTTAATGCGCGTTTTTTTTCGCCACTCGAACAAATAAATGCAATTACACTTCTTCTTCTTCTTATTCTCATAACTCTAATTATGATTAAAATTTATTTTTTTTTCTTAACAAACACTAACAAATATTCTCCTTCGCTCAATCGTTTTTCTTCGATTTTTGCTACCGTGATAATCGAGAAGAAAAAAATTTTTTTTTCGTTTGCTCTTTTTTTGCTTAAGAAAATTTTTGCTCAGTCACAAAAGTTAAACACAATTTTCATTTTCAAATACACAAACAAAATGATAATCACGCGAAGGTCGAAAACCGTTTATAAATATATTTAACTAGCCAAAAAGAAAAATTTTGAATTATAATTTATAACAAAAGGATATTTGATTGTAAATTCATTTCTTTACTTTTACTTTACTAAAAATGAATAATTGCTTTCGTCGCTGAATAAGCGAGATTTGAAATTAAAAATAAAAAAACTTTTCATCTACGCTTTTTGAAAATTAACTTGCCCATCTCATTGATTATTTATTAACTTCTTTAAAAAAGAGAAAAAATTAATTAATCTCAACGATTTGTTTTTTCATTTTTTGTAGACTAATTTTTCGACCAAAATAGAACAAATTAAAGTCAATAATAAAGCAGAGAAAGAGAGAGAGAGAAGTGAAAAAGCGATTTGTTCAATGTCGTCGTTGTCAACTTGAAACTTACGCTCTCAGAGAGTTTTTTCCTTTAGAAAATCGCGAAAACAAAAATGCGAGAACAGAAAAAATGTAAAAAAATGAAGTAAATTAATCAATTACAATTGTTCGAACGACACACAATTCAATTTCCGTCATTCGAGTGAAATGAGTGAAAATATTTTCGCCTCTGATTGTAGAGATACGAACGGCTAAATTGCTTGCGACACAGCGAACGCACAGTAAGCATTTGTTGTGTTGTTGTGCTCACTCAATTTTCTGTTTGCTTTTTCTGCCGTATATACTAACTATTCTATGCAATCGAATTGTAGCCTCGAAAACAAACGCTATGTGTGTGCGATAATAATAATAATAATAATAATAAAAAAATTAATACCCCGCATTATAATACTGCGTGTACATTTCCTCTAAACGCGTATTTGTTTTCACTCACCAAAATTTTTTGTTTCTTACTTCGTTTCGTTCTACCTAAAAAAGTAATTAATTACGAGCGATATTTAACTCGACTTCAGTATTCTCTTAACTTTTTTTGTTTTGTTTGTTTCTTTTCCTGTATTTATCTCCGCTAAAAACTTCAATATTAATGTTTTTCCTCTTTAAATGAAAATATTGTGTTTTTTTCACTACGCTTTTCACACTTTGCATCAATTTCCGTGATTTATTTTGTTCACCGCATTCGCGTTCACTTTTCGTTATTAATGCGTGGCTCTGTTCGTATGCAAGTAAAAGATTTCGTCATGATTTTCTCTCTCACTCGCAAATTTTTTCCCTTTCCTGTCAAAAAACCAAACATTTTGACAGCGATTAGCATCGCATTTAAATATCTTTAAATAATTTTCATTTAAATTCTCGATAATTGACGTGAATCGTTCGTTATTCTACGATTTAAATTTTATTTATTCACTAGTCAATATATCAAAAACTGCATAATAACAAAATGATGAATCAACTTTCTAAATTCGATTTTAAGTAGAATCCAAAATCCAAGCTATCCAATTGAATGAATTTATTCCGAAAGGGCATTTCATTGTTGGATAGGCGCTTTCGAAATAAATTTATTCACTTGTTTGTCTACCTGGGTTAACATACCAATGAAGCTAATTAATTGTTCAAAATAAATTTTAAACTTTTGAAAATCCAATAAATCCATTTATTTCCAGTGAAGGAAAATTTTTGCTTCTGACTTGCTAGGCTGGCATATAAATGGATATGACGAGATATTATTGAGGAAAACAATGGCGAAAAACTTTTCAAATGAAAATCTATTTGTAGAGCGGACACAAAAAGTTTCAATTCTCAGTGTGGAGTATGCAATTTTTTTACTTTACATATTTGATCTAATATGTAATACCACTTTAATATTTGATGTTTACGACGTCTTTATCGAGCTAAGCGCTCATCGCGCTCTTTTTTTTGCGATTGACTATACTTCATCTTAACGCTTAGCGCAAAAAGAGTGTATAATACGCGCATAGTTTCGGTTAATCACTGCAAAAAAAGTTGATTGATTTACTAAATTATCGAGTATTTCGCACAAGCGCCGGTTTCGCAAACACCACGGGCCAATTTTTGTTGTTGTAGATTTTTCACAACTCGTCGAGCGAAAACGCATTACAAACTTCTACTGCACTCTTTTCGCCAAAAAGCTGACCGTAATTCAAGTTTATAAACAAAAATTTTTTTATTTATTTCGCTAGAAAAGCGCGTTTTATTCGCCTCGAAAGAAATGCTCAGAGAGAAAATCGTTCTTCGAAAGTTAACAAGCGTAGATTGATACGTTGCGTAAATTCAATACTTTGGGTGGTATTATAAATTTTTTTTCATTTTAATTTTTTTAAATACAATCATGTGCGGAACCCCCGTCGCTGAAATTCACCCTTTGCTTGACAGACATCCGTGAAAATGCGAAACATCTTTGCCTTCTTTTTTCTCCGCTGCTTTCAGCTGCGTATAACTTTTGTACTCGAATTCGCATTTCACTCAAAACAAGAGCGAATTGTCGGTATCGAATTAAATTCTTTGAATTAATTTTCGAAAAAAAAGTTTTTTCTCTTCGTTTAGTTTGAAATCTCGCTGGTCGATCGCAAACGCGCGAACGAGATGAAGTTTTAAGAGCGAAAAGTGAAGCACACAGCAAACAGTTCGATCGAAAAAAGCGTTTTTCGCAGACGCGGGAGAGAGAGAGAAATGAAAAAGCTGTTTCATTTTGCTATCGTTCAGATTTATTGTCTTCTTTTTCTTTTTCGCCTTTTTCAATTTTTACACAAGCATTTGAATTGATTGTCATTTGTGTCTCGCTTTTGTGCGCGCGAGAGAAACACGTCGGCGAGTATTGACCAAACCCAGCAATCGCGATCGTAATGCATCAGCTTTGTTCAAAATGACTTCAGTTTTATGGCTTCTGCTAACAAACGGGTTTCTATTTCGAACCAATACAATGTTCAATGTTAGATTCACCTGTTCGGACAATGGACAGAACGGCGTCCATTTGCGGTCGTTTGCAGCGTGATAAAGCGAAAAATGTTTGTTGTACGCATTGAATTATTAGCAAAGCGGACAACAGTTTCTCGAAGTTGTAACATTGTATATACGAGAAAAGGCAGAAAAAAGTGTGCGTCGAAAATGTTTTTCCTGGCTGTAAACAAAGAGAATTAAGAAAGAAGAAGTTTGAAATGAGATTTTGAGAAACGAAGCGTTGAGCGATTGCATTTAAAAGTCGAGTGAAAAATAAAAAATAATAATTTTGAAAAGCAAACAAAGCGATCATAATTTAGATTCACTTTCACGTGAAATCGTGTTCACAAAAAATTGACAAAATAAACGGAGGAAAAAAAGAAGCGAAAATTCGAAAAACTTGTAAATTATAAGACGCTCTCGCTAGCGAGCAGAAGAAGAAGAAGAAAGTTTTGCTGCTGCCGAAGCTGGGCGAATAGAAAAAACGCATGGAAGCGAGAAGAGGGGTCGACTAAGTAAATTGTGACGAAACGCGAAAATTTGCTCTATGCTTTGCGCTGCCTCTCTCTCTATCTTCACTAGCAAATAATAATAAAATTTTGATAAATAGTTTGATTTGAAAATTGAAGACGTGATCACAAACTTATGAGATGTCAGATGAGTTGCTTTGGCGAGTGAAAAAAAGAGAGAGAGAAAGAAGTGACGGCCACGTTTAATATGAAAGGGCGAGTTTTTAGTTGAAATGTTTTTAACAAAACCATCCAGACTTTGGGAAGAGCGAGAGCTAAGAGACCGAAGCCCCATGTGGCAACATCACGATTCGCTTAATTTTGCTTCGATATTATTTTTCTTATTCTTTGCACATCCACTTATTTATGTACACACATACACACACACACATTGAGTATATAACATTTGAAGCCACTTGTTACTTCGCCGCTTATCTCGCTTTTATATATAATAAATATATTTTTTGCTTCGATAATATGGCCCTTTTAGAGAAGAGAGAGAGCGGGGCGAAGAAAAAAGAGCAGCGAAAACTATTTATTTAACTCGCTTTTCTTAAACTTTTCTTAAGCAACTCAACGCTTGCGAACGCTTCGCACGCCTTTTTTTCTTTTATCATCATCAATATACGAAATTCGTATCCCGCAGAAATCGGCTAGCAAATCAAATGTATTTTTTATAATCTCGGCGATTTAATACGATGCGCGCAATATTCCAAGCGCTTCGGATACACACACTCTCGACGTTTGCATAAGCTCACACAGCTAAATGGCTTATAGCATCGTCTACAAAAGTTACATTGCGAAAAGCGAATCCGACACTCGCTGCTGCTGCTGCCTTTGGTCTCCGCGTTTGTTTGATCAGCGATCATTAATTATTTTGGCCCGCGTTTTTTGCTTCCTTTTCAAAAGCTTATTTCGTTTTGATTTTTTTTAATATTTTTCTTAGCTTCTTTTTCTCGAAACAGAATTGAATTAAGAGAAGGCAGCGAGTCAGTTTGCCATCTCTTCGAACAGCGCAATTTTTTATGCCAATCAAAAGCTACTTTAAAACTCTAAATTGCGGTTACAGCTTCTTTTCTCGTAACCAATTTAATATATTTTCGCGTTTAATTTATAATCTATAAGAAAATTATTATTTCGCCTTTTTTGTACCCTCACACAACGAGCGAAATGTTTGCGAAATGCTTTCAACCATTTATCTCCAACTGATCGAATGTCTGCCTTCTTCTTCTTCTTCTTCTCGTCCTCCTCTTCTGCCGCTTCTTCTTTTTTCATCCGCGCATTCAAAATACGATTCGCTTTATGTTCATTTATTACGAAAATTATAAAATGTAATTTTTCATTTCGCTATTATGAAGATGGACGAGTAAAGCTTTTCATTGCGCTGATATTCCAGCAGCCGACTTCCAAATTCAAATTGCTTCGCTGTTTGAATTTATCTTTGCTTTAATTTAATATGTTCTGTCCTTTATGATTAGTGCAGTCGTGTAAAACGATGCACATTAATCTCTGAATTGTATCGCGATAATACTGCTCGAGAGGGGAAAAAAGCGAATGGCGAGCGCGAACGTAAATGAAAGGTTTGATTAATTAAACGATGATGCAGCGATGTGAGATTGTGTGGAGACAAAAGTTTTTGAAAAGTTGATCAATGCGCTCAGCTAATTTGTGTGCGTTTTGCATCTTTGCAGTCGAACCAAGAGGATGAAGAAGAGGATTTGCAAGAGTCTGACTTCGAGGATGAGAACGATTTGGATCGCGGTGGTAATGGTGCGCTTCGATTGAAAATGGAACGAGATGAAAGCGATATACTCCGTCGTTACAAAGATGAGCCACGCGATGACCGCGACGAGATCGAAAACGAGCTTAGAAAGAATCGCGAAAGACTGAAGCGCGAAGTGATGATTTCGCTTCAACGACAAGCCGATATGATGGCAGCGACCGGCATGTCAACGCCGTGGACACCGTCGATTTCGCAAAGCATGGCCGTAACGTCGGGCCCGTTGCCGTTAAATATACCGAATAATAATGGCATCGCAGTGACGAGCTCGTCGGGAGCCTCCGCTGCTGCCAATACTTCGTCAATCATATCAAGTTCCTCACCTGGCGGTGGGTCGGCTTCTTCGGGTCCCACTTCATCTTGCGGTGGTGTACAACATGTCGAGGCTGGCAAAGGTTACACTTTCGAAGAACAATTTAAACAGGTTAGTTGTTGCAGCGATTTATGGCCGCTTCTCGGGGGGTACAACGCTACAGTTTGCGACGAGAGTGAGAGCATCTTCGCCGCTATCTCTGGTCGCGAGCGCGACCTAAACGAGGTCGGCAAATATTTTTCACAAACTGCGAAAACTTTTTTTTATTCAAATATTTGCATTCGTAAAACAAAAAAGTTGCGTTCGACGATAAACGCGTCGAAAACAATGATTTTGTTTACCGCGAAAGGCTGAGAGCGAAATCGCAACGAATCGATCAGCAGCGAAAGCCGAGAAGAAGAAGAAGAAGTGAGCTTGTCTAATTTAGAAATTACCACCTTTTAAGCATCCTTTTCGCTGCAATTTTTATTTATGAAAAATGTTTCTCGTTTTTGTCAAATTAAGCAGTTTGTTTATTCAACGCATAATAACGTAAACACACACACACACATCGCTTTCGGGTTTGAAAGCGAAAAATAGTGGAACCGTTAAAATGGTTCTAACTTGGCGTACGGCGTTCGCTGGCTGCTGCTGCTGCTTCGCTTTTTTGATGTTGTAGGAGTGTTTTTCGCTCTCGTCGACCGCAGCACACAAACATTTTTTATATTTACCTTTAATAAGCATTTGCACACACTTGTTCGTGTTTCGCTCTTCTCCTTCTCTTCTCTTCTTTTTTGCTCTTTCGCGCTAATAACACACACAGGTAATAAGGCGACCGCAGGCGATCTTTTGCAGCTATTTTCACATCTATTTCGCAGCTACTCTAATTTCAATAATGAGCCCGCTTTTCTTTTGAACAGCCGAAAAAAGTGTTTCGCTCGCGACGCACGCGACTACACCACTAGCACACTTTTCGCCGCCGATGATGCGCTGCAATTTTGTGAGTCGGGCACATCGAAAGTGATTCTTCTTTTCGCTCAAAAACTTTTCGCTTTTACCGAATCAGCATCGATGCAACTCGGCGCGTCCGCGTCATGAAAGTATCGAGTGAATCTTTTCTCGATGAACACATTCATATGCGTTTCGTTTCTGAAAATAATATTTTCGTGGCTCTCGCTCTTTTTTCTCACAAGCGAGCGAGCGAACTAACGAAAACGAATGCAGGAGTTTATTATATTGAAAACTGCGGGAATGTCGGCCACCTCTCAATGTTTGTTTTTCATTTGATGAATGATCGCCACTTTTTCGAGAAACTATTAACTTTTTTTGTTGCCTTTCTTTTCGACTCGAGAAATTTGCTTTTTACCTTTTCGAAAATAATTTAAAATTTTTTTATTTTTGCCAGCTAAAAAATTATATTTCTTCACTTTTTGTTTGATTTCGAGCGGAGAAAAGAAAAAAGCGAACACAAGAGAATTGAGTTTACAAAGTATTTGAGAGACAAACGGCAGAAATCAGCATTTACTCTCGATTACAAGCAAACTCATTAAAAGCAATCAATTTAAAAACTTTTTCTCTCTCTCTTTCTCATTATTGTGATTTTTAATCAAGAGTACGTTACGCTAAAAAAGTCGAACTAAATTTTAATTGCAACGCTTAATCCAAACGAACGATAATTTCTCTCTTCGATCGCTGTGCGCGTTTGCTTTTTAAAAAAAATTCAAAAAACATTGAAAACATTTGCTTTTCACAGTATAATCATAATGTAATTTCTTTTCATGATTTCGGAGAACGAGAGAATTGAATGCAAAAAAACGTTTTTGCAGTTTTTTTGCTTGAAAAAACATTTTCGCAGGTAAAATAAAGATTAGAGAAGAGAAAAAAATTATAATTAATGTGAAATAAGTTCGAGTTGAAAGGGGCAACAAAAGGGCGGGTGTAGAAGTGTTCATCGCTTGCTTTTTACCACGAAATGATAAATATGAAATGCAATATTTAAATATAAAAATTTTTCGATGAATTTTTTTTTCGCGGGGTGCTTCTTTACATTCTCAGCTTCATTCATTCTCTCTCTCTCTCCTTTCAACTCGCTAACGATGAAAAATGAACGCTTATAAATCATAAAATGTTACGATTGCATCTTAATGCACTTGTTTATGTAACGAGATTATAAAAAATTACATAATTTCTTTTCGTGTGCTATCTTTTCACGACGTATCAGCTATGTTTCAATGTTTTTCTAGCGAAAAATACAGAGAAAAGAGCGAAGAAGAAGAAGGAGATGAGACGACTCTTTCGGCTCTATCGTATTCAATATTCGTTTTCAACTTATGCAAAAGTACACAAGCAGCAAAAAGAAATTGTTGTCACTCCTCTCTTCTTTTCAAAAAAGAGAGAAAAAATAAGAAAGAAAATTCCAAATTCATTAAAAGCTCACACGCAAATTTCAAATATACACAGAGGATAAGAAGTAGTCAGTCGCTTGAACTCGAATGGGCGAAAATGTTTGCAAAGTTTGTTTTTTTCGCTCATTTTTCTCAATCTTAGCTTTTGCAATTAATAAATCAAATGAAGAGTGAATTCGATTATATGAATAATTTAAACTTTTTTTGCTCTTTCTCTTTCTCTTGAAAAGAAAATTTGCTTTTCATGTCTGTTTTAATGAGTGTTTGTATCAAATTTCTTTACGAAAGTAATTTCGACTTTTTGTCACAATTTTTTTTCTTTAAAATAACTTTTAATCGAAGAAATCGATATTTAAAAAAAGTATATTTAGATGTACATTAGCTCAGGTTACTAACAGTCGAAAATACGGAAGAGTAGTGAAATATTGAAAATATAATTCGAGAGAGAAAGAAAAGATTAAAAATGTATTTGTGAAATGGAGCGATCAAAACGCAAAATACATAAACGCGATTGATACTTATCATCAATTCGCTGTGCAAAGTGTAGATAAATTAGAGTAATATTTACTCAAAAAAACTTCAAAATTTTTCACCTGCATTATGAAATAATTTCATTTCGCGTTTTAATGTTTTTGCGACACTGACACTGAATAACCCAGCTGAGTATGCGGTTGTGTCGCTTACGAGCTTAGCGAGTAATCAAATTTTCCGCTTTCGCAAATTTCAACGATTATTTATTGCAGCAGGTCCGCTCTGACTAACTAACTCGTATATCGATTTATTATTATTAAATGCACACACGACAATGTTTCCATTTTTAGGCGCATTATTTTTCGCGAGAAATTGATCATCAGTGTTAGTCGCTATCTCAGCTGGAGAATTCGCTTACGAAAATAAATTCATCGTTTCGCTTTTTTTCGTTAATACCCGAAAATTATTTATTATAACGAGATGGTGTGTGATTAAATTTAAACATGTCTCTCGCTAGTCTTTATGCTACATTGTCGTCGTCTAACGTAAGTCGTCGTCGTCGTTGTCGTTCGCGATAATTTATAACTTCGAAAATGGTGCGCGTTAATATTTCAACGTGAAACGCTATTAAAATGACATCAAAATTTTTTAATGACATGCTTACAAACAATTTGCGAAGATGCGATGAGCTTGGAACAAAAAAAAATGTGAGCTACAAACATTGACGGCTAAAGCAGCGAACCTTTTTGCTTAACGCGCTTAATTGCGACATTAATTTAAATTTTGCATCTTTTTTCACTCTCATTTGCCGCAATTATTTAAGTAAATGGGCAAAAACAAAGATGCTTAAACGCACTCATCTCCTTCTTGTGAAAGCTAAATTTATTGTGAAATATTAGAATTTTTGTTTTTTGCTATCGCGCTCGCTCGTTTTTTGCTGCTCGAAAATAATTATAAATTAAGATGTAGAAAACAGTGTAATACACCCAAAAATAAATAATTGTGAAATTTTTCGCATTAAAAGCGCTTAATTAAAGTTTACGTAACACGAGTCTATCGAGAGAGAATAAAAAAAGCGTTTCGTTGCATGTTGCTCGGCGTAAATTTTCGCCTGCCTTTAATTACGGGTTACGCTGAAGTAAAAAGTAAATATGCGAAATAAAACGCAAACACTTTTTTTGGCTGCTGTAATAAATTGGCAGCAACGATTTAAGCAATAATTCCATTCTCAATGAGTTCATAATTAATTTTCACTCGAGCTTAAAAATGTATAAACATAATCCGCATCCTTTCGTATCCGTTTGCATGCACAAATATTTTGGATCATTTCCCGAAATAAACATCTGCACGCGTTGAGATTCGATTGCGACGCTTTTACTACCACCACCACTGATGCTGCTGCTGCTGTCATATGCTCTCATCTCGAAAGAATTTCTCAATGCAACTGCTCTTCGCTGTGTGCTTCAATATTCTTCTTCTTTTGAAATTAAATTTAGACGTTTTTATTTGCCTCGCGCATCATCAGTATGCGCTACAAGTCGAAAAAGCAGTGGAGGAATTAGCCGAAAAATTTCGCATCGCTTGCGCAATGCAGTCTTAAGCAAAACGGCGAATTAAGAAGATAATTCGCCGAGATAAATGATCAAAATTTTAAATAACTTCAATATAAATTAAGTGACACAATTAATGTAGTGTGTAAGCTAAATAGAAATAATGATTTTTATTTTTTTCTCGCGATGTAAAATATATTTTTATAAATAATTTTTTTTTCTCTCTCTCTCTCTCTCGGTAAACACGAAACTATTTTAATGGTTTACGCTATGCTCATTTGCGTCGAGCAGCGGAGAGAGAAGTGAGAAAGAGAAAAGATAGATCGGCAGCGAAAAAATCGAAGTCATTATTGTTAATTTTAAGTTAATTACAATTTTTGCTCGACAATTATTATAAATATGATAATAATTTTTCTTTAACGTCGATTGGTTTTAACTTTGCTTCGATTTACCAGTCGTCGTCATTTTTTTATATTTTAAACGCTCGAAGACAAATGTCACACACGGTGTCACTGTCTACATTTGCTGATTATTGATTGCGAGCTTAATTAAAATCAACTTTTTTGTTTTGTTTGTTTCGTTTCTCCGAAATCAACACAAGCGTAAAATTGTTTTATTTCTTTGCGAAATTTCTTTACTCCAAAACAGCAATTAAACTCTTTTCGTTTGTTTGAGAAACGAAAATTTACGGCAAAATGATAAAAAAAAACTAAATCAGTAATATAATTAAACGGATCGATGCCGATTGCTGACAATTGTTTGCACACAAACATTCGTAAACTCTGCATGCATAAGACAGTATGTCGAGAAGCGAACGAGCGAGGAAAATAAAAAACGAGAACTGATACACGTAATTTCACTTAAGGCATGCGGTCGTAATCGAGCCTTGGACAGCAATTATCGAAAACGAAGGCCGAAATTGCGCGTATCCACTGTGTAAAATACCTTTTCTGCAATTAATTTTTGCGAACGGTAGGCAAATAATTGTGAGACAAATTTGTGTTTTCAAGCGCAGCGCTTGTTAGCAATGTGTGTGTGTGCTTAACTCGATGAGATTACGTTGAGGCAGATTTTTCTTTGCTAAATTGCTGGCGATTAATTTTGTCACCTTTTCGACGCGACAAACAAACAAACTCTTGAGCGTTTTAATAGACGACGCAAAGCGCAGTGAAAACTTTATGTGAAGTTTGAAAACAAAAAAGTGAGTGAACGCTGTCAAACGCACAATGCCCAACACTCTTAAGTTAACTGTTATTACGGCGTTCAATCTTTGGAAATCAGTTTTCGAAAGAAAGAAAGACGGCGAAACAAAACGTATGAGTTTTATAGAAAAGTAGAAACGATGTTTTTCGTCAAATTTATGTGTTTTCTCATTTTTTGTTTGTTGAACTATATTGAAACAAATGTTAAGAATATAACATTTTTGCTGGTGAAAAAACGGCGACGACAAGGGTGGATTGCGAGTCGAGTACATTGCGATTTGCGTTTTAAATTTCTGCTTCTCTCTTTCCATTTTCAACTGAATTCGAAGCACCATTTCTCTACTTTCTTTCGCTTTTGTTATTTTCTCCTCTGTTGTAGAAATTATAATTTTTCAGACGAATGCGAATATTGTTTAACGCTCACGTCGTCTTTTTATACACTTAATACATTGAGCAAAGCGATGTGATGGCCCATTAGCCGTTTCTTCGTCTATGCTGTTTCGACAATTCGCCGCCCTTTTTTGCGAGTACCAGCGAGAGAGCGAGAGTAAATGAACTTGGCCGGTGTTTTGTACCGTTGCGAAAATTGCCCGATCGTAAACTCATAAAAATCGGTCTATTCAAGTTGAAAAATAATAAAAAATTTTCTCAAGCATTATTATCATTATTCACGAGTAATACGATCGCTGTTTTAATATCGTAAAAGCATTCGATCGTCTCTTTATTTTCGTTTCGAAATCATTTCAAAAAATTTTATTATCAAACTTTTGTTTTCTTCATTTGTGCAAAGAAAATACAATTTTTAAATGCATTTGGTACAATCGCGTTTATCTTAATTGGCGAAATGTGTGTTCAAGCAAAATTATTTTCAAATTTTTCTTCCTCTTTTTTCTAAATTTAAGAAAGAATTTTTGATCGTTTACATTTTTAATTTGGAAGCAAATCAATTAAAGCGAGCAAAGAAGTTAAGTTAAGTTAAGTTAAGTTTGAGAATGAGAAGTGCAAATCTAAAAATGTGATCGCAAAACGCAAAGCGAGAAGAAGAAGAAAAAGTTTTTCTTTCGCAAATAATTAATCTCAAACTGCGAATCCGAGTTTAAATTAAGCGCCTCGCTTTTACTGGTAATCGATATACGCACTTTAAAGTAAAACGCTCGCTGTCAGCATTTTAAACGCAAAACGGATTAACGGTTCTGCAATTAATTGCAGTCTTATCATATAAAAAGCGTCGAAAATATATTTTGCTGGCAAAAATTTCGCTGAAAAATTTTCAACTTTTCACGCATTGAGTTTTATAATTCGCGAAAAATTTTTGCGTCGTTCGAAGAAAATAAAGCGAAAACTAAGGATTACGACAAATAGTCTCGTAGTAAACGAATTTAAAACGCGATGAGCGAACAAAACAACAAAAAAGCGACTCTATTTCTTGGCGAGTGTCTACTTCTTTACAAAACTTCACTTAAAATTTGTAACATTTCTTTTTTAAACGCTCATTTTAAATTTTCACACAATTTCGCGTCACTTTCGCAGTATTTCGAAATTTAAGAATAGTTTTAGTAGGTTGATTATCAACGGTAGTAGACGTATGGCAACATTCACAATAATTTTTTGTTGGACACACAAAAAGAAGCTGAAGAATATTTTTACGCGTATTTCAATAAAAGTGGCGTCGAAGAGCCCGTAAAAAAAAAATAATTTTTAGGTGATTCACAGCGATCGCATAGGTTTTTGAACATCTGTAAAACCTTATGGTGTATTATTATTATTATTAATTCAATAGCATAGCTAGAACAATCGCTGCTTACGAAAAGAAGTTACCGAGAGAGAAATGTTTCCTCGAGCCGCTAGTCAACCAAAATATGAAACTTTCGTTTTTATGCGATAATTACGAGCGAAATACTTTCGGCTTTCTTTTCTTACTGCGAACTGAAAATTGAAGCATTTCTAAAGATTAAGAAGAAGAAGAAGAAGAAGAAAAATTTGTAAATCATTTAACTCCAGGTTTCATTATCTTCAATTAACTTTAATACGATTTTCGCTTTTGTTAAAATAGCTGCCGAAAAAACGATTTTCTTAACTTTTGAAAGTATTAAATGAGTTTTTTCATTACGATTTTCAATATTTTTGTTCAGTTTATTTCGAATTTCGACAAGAAAAATTCAGAAGAAGAAGAAGAAGAAGAAATTTGTAAATTGATAAATTGTATGTGTGAGAAAAAGATAATCGAAGCTTTGCAAGAAGTTATTCGCGCATTGAATCGATCATACGAAGAGAATTTTCTTCTTCTTCTTTTCTTTAAATGTGAACGCGTTTCGCTCAAACAAAGGGTTTCTTCTTCCATAATTTTTCTGCTTTCTTTCTTTTTTATGATCTCGAAAAGTGTAATAAAGCAAAAAAATAGGAAAAAGAGAAATTTCGCAAACGTATAATGTGTATGTGCGAAAAAATTTTGCGGCGTATAACTTGTTTCGCGCGAAAATATAGCATCAGACATCAAGGGCTGGTAACAAACACGAGAATACGTTTTTTGTAATTTTTATATTTCGCGAAAAATACAAAGAAGAAAATGAGAGATAATTTTCGGAAGAAAAAAAACTCGGAAAAATTATTTGAAGTAACAAAATGCCGATGCTATTGAATTGCTTTTCTCGTCGAGCAAAATTGAAAACAAATCGATTGAGACGAAAAATGAAACGTGTGGCATCCTCTGAGTTGTCGTTTTTTTTAATATTGAACTCGATGGTGCGATTGCAATCGAAAACAGTTCGCACTCTCGTGTCTGAATCAGTGTGAATGCGCGTTTTTGTTACCTGCTCTCGCTTCTCGCTTCTCGCTGTTCACTTTGCGCGTCTCGCTTCGCAACGACGGTGGCGATAATCTCTTCTGTTCTCTTGCCTGCTCTGCATCTTCTCTCCGCTCTCTCGCCAATGGTTTACACCCAAATATTTTATGCTCAGAGATTGAATGCAAAGCTCTATTTATAGCGTGTATCATCGTCCCGATGGCTGTGTGCATCTGTTATACAAATGTTAGAAAAGATATTTTGAGGAGAGGAGAAGCGAAGAGGAGCACGAAAGATAGAAGAAGCGATCGCAGTTAGTGCAGAATAGACGCGCTATCTTAAATGCAGGCGGTAGACGCGTGCCTTGCATTAAACGCGCAATCCGGCGATTCACTGTGCCCGCTACTCGTCATTCGTCGCCCATTCGCGAGCCACATTCGTGCTTTCGCTTTCATATGGCAAAAAAATGCTTTCATTTTCGACTTTTTTTCGCCAAAAACGGCGTTTTGACGCTCGAAAAAACTCGGGGCGCAAAAAAACAGAAGCTGCGCTCGATTCCGAAACTGTTGCTTCTTTCTTCCACTGCTTTCGAGATAAAGTTTTCTCGCTTTGAGATTGAGAAAATTGTATAATCGGTGTGTTGACATGTCGTACGCACACTTAAATGTGCACTTGTAAACACCTTTGTCGTTAGAAATCACGTCGTGTACATCAGTTTGACAATCGCTGATTTCGCTGCCGCGTTCGCACACAACGTGGTTCGTTCATTTCGCTAATTAGACGCAAAATGATGAATTTATGCACTCGCCGTTTTGTGTGTTATTCGGTTCGTTCAACGACGAAAGCAGATCAACTATTCAAATCAGCGCTGCTTCGCTCTTTCGCTGCGATCGCGTTTGATTTCGTTTTCTTTTTGCATTTATAAATAGCGAACAGCGAGCATCGATAATTATTTTCTCTTCGTACGCCTAAATTGCGAGCCTCTTTTTAGCTTCATCGCTGTACATCGCTTTCTTTCGCTGGTATTAACTATGAAAATTAGCGAATCAATTGCAGAAGAACAGACAAAACAAGCGAGCATCTTGTCTAGTCGCTTTAATTGAGGTGTTGTCTTGTTCGTTGCCATTCAGTTTTTTCTCCCAAAAAAATTCTTTTCGTTGTTTATAATCGCGTCCATTTTTCGCAAGCGCCTCGCGAAATTATGTACGAACAGTTCTCGAGCAGAGGGGCAAGCGAAATATGAATTTTCTATGCAGCAGCAAATGTTTTCTCTTTTTTTGCACCGGATCGCATGCGGTGTTCACATAACTTTTGAGGAAGAATGTGCGTTATTTAAGAGCGAGAGCGAGGAGCAAGCGTTTTACGAATGATGCATTAATAGCTGAGATCAATTACCGCATCGAACTGCTTTTGTGATCGATCTATTTTTAAAACAAAACCGAATTCTCGAAAACTCAGCGATGCAGATAGCAGAGAAAAATGGTGTGCGCGTATTACTTTTCACCGCGTTTTTTCTTATTATGTTATGCACGCAGCAGTGTTTTAGATCGCAGTTTAATTACACGAAATGAAATGCATAGCGAAATACATCACATCGCATGGCATCACTTAATTAATTAGTCTTGTTTAGATTACGACTCGATTCTTGCTTCATTAAATTAGACGGAAAGGAATGAAAGTGAAAACGTTTACTCTGCTCGCTCGCTCGCTCGCTCGCTTCGACAATTGCAAACATTTTGATCGCCGGAGAAGCAGCAGCAGCACGCGCGCGTGAGAAAAGATTTTGCAGCGTGAATGCGCGCGTATTGTTGATAATTGCGCGCTCTATTTTTAGCGCTTTAGTCGCGTGCACACCATTTGGTGTGTCACTTTCTCGGCCTCAAATGTTTCTTCTTCTTCTTTCTCATCAGAAAGAAGAAATGCGCGGCGAAAAACTCACCGGGCGTAGGGTTAATTTCTCGCTGACTTCTATGCAAAGCAAAAACCGAATTTAACTATGCGATTTGCTTCGAAGGTTCTCAACGTTAATTAACTCGCTCGCTTTACATGAAAGTATGCAGCTTATTTCAAGTTTGAAATGCAATTTTTCGTGAAATATTTTCTGCAAAAAAATTTTGCATAAAAAAGCAAAAAAAGCGTATCGTGTTAACAGCGGTTAAACAGAATAGCAATAAAAACGTGAAGACGAGCGGACGACGGATCGGTCGTTAGCCAAAGCGCCTTGTCTACTCGTAAACTGTTTCGTCTGTTTACGACGTAGCATAATTGACCCTTGCTTTGACCTAGATTTTCGCTTTGTTTGGAAACAAGAAGAAAACACTTTTTTCTCACTGGTATCCGACGCGGTAACAAAGCGGCGTTGAACACTTTTTACCGTCCATCATTTTACGAGACATAATACAGCAATTAACCTGTTAACGTTGCGTATTCATTGTGCGAAACGAAGCTTCTTTTTTTCGTGTGTGTGTGTATGTCAAATCATTTTTACAAATAAGGCGTCTGCGAACGTGTAAACGATGACCAGAAATGTTGAAAAGTTTTTGAGAAAAAGTTTTTTTTTCTTTACTTTTTCGCAAGCGAACAAGCCGATCGATGCATCTTCCTCGTCTCTTTCGTCTTTCAACTCGAATTTAGCGTTGAAAACGATAACTGTGTGTGTGTGTGATTGCGATCTTAACAGAGAAATTTTGCTTGAAAAACGACTCTCATCTTTGCTCGGTAGCATTTCTGTTCGCGAAAAAAAGAAGAAAAAACAATTTGTACATGGAAGCTGCGCAACCAAATTTTTACAATTGTTTATCGCGCCTGTATCGTAACTCCGGAAATTCTCTCTCTCTCTCTCTCTCTGTTTACGAGAACATATGCGATTTTTTTGCGTCTAAAACATATGTTTTGTAAGAAAAAAAGTGAAATAGTTTAACGCTCGATTATTTGTGCTTTTTGTCTGTTCTGCTGTTTGATATTCTGCACCAAACTCGTGTTCAACACGTTTCTCGTTACAATGATAGCAAACATTGAGCTCGCTTCGAGCGACGATCTCTTCTTCGAGATTTTTGTCTACTTTTTCTTTTCGCGAATTTATTTTTAAAATGAATGCATCCTCGAAAAATTGAATGAATAACTAGAGAAAAAAAATTTTTTCATTTTTTTTTCGGCTAAATTTGAATCGCGAGAAATGCGCTCAGTTTCACGAACGATGCGAAAACAAGCGAATTTCACTGACGATGCTTTTTGTTTAACTCTCCGGTACGCGGCGAATTTTTTTTCACTTCTTCTTTGAATAGCGGCGATTTGTGCGCGAAACGAAAAATGCTGCGAACACGTACACAAAAAACGCCTCCATTCATAAAAGTAAAAAGCAGAAATAGTTGTGCTTCCTTTCTTTGAAAAAGCAAAAACACGCACCATGATTATTTGTCAATTTCTTTGTGTACACTTGACTCCGAACACAAAGTACACGCGTCGAGTGCTTTGTTCTCGTGTGTGTGTTTGCAGGAAAAAAAACTCGCCGCGTACAGAGTGGAGCAGAACAGAACAGAACGTCAGCAGTGTAGCATCGCTATCGCTGAAAGCGAGCATCTCATTAGCTTTGCTATTTTAAATAGCTCATAATTACAAATTAAACGTAAGAAGCAAATGCAATTAGCGTGTAAGACTCAGAGCTACCTTTGCGTAATTTGTGAATAAGTAACCGTAATTAGTGTTGCAATGAGCGAGAGAAAAGAAAAGAGACGCGAATATAGGGCGAATTGGTTTTCCGCGAAACGCTGAGATTGATTTCGGGCTCGCTTTTGAATGCGAATGTTATGGATGAGAGGTGAGTGATGGGAATTTGGTGGAAGAAGTGGAGGAGAGCGGCGCAACGCGTAGAATGTGTTTTGAAGCTGTTAAACGTGCACCAAACCGCGCGCGATGGACGAATGGAAAACGCGGTGCGCGTTTCGCTGAATTAAGCAGCGAGCAAAAAGAAAAGAAGCCAGCGAAGAAGAAGAAGAAGAAGAAAAGCGATTATTGACGTGCAATGGAAGCAATACTTTTGTCGTAAAATTACAATTGGACGAAAAGAGTGGCATGCAGCAGCAGCTTCGGTTCGAGGTGTACCAGCGCTACGCGCACAGTGAGGCCGATTAAATTATATTCGACGCATTCCGAGAAATTGTAATAATAATAAATAGAGTTTTGGCTGCTGCTTTCAAACGCTTCAAAAGCAATTTCCCGAAGCGCTTTGAACGAGCTCGGTGCGCGAAAGTGAATTCGCTCACCGATTTCCACTCAATGAATGCAAATTATTCCATAAAAGTGCCAAACTTATTGCCAACTTTGAATGGAAAGAGAAGTCAGTCAGCAGATTTCTTTTTGCATCTCAGGTGATGAATGGCGAAACCATCCATCGTCGTTGTTCGCAGTGCACGATGCAAAGCGAAAACCATTAACTCACTTCGTGCCCTTTTCCCTTTGGCCTTATTTAAGCCCAATAATGAACATTATTTCTAATCTACCCTCAGCGCGTTTTCTTTTCTTTTTCTCCCGCTCAAAACGCACCGGCATTCGCTTCGAATCCAATTTCGTATTGATTACTTTTCAGCTCTTCTTTTCGATTGCCCATTTTGCCTCTTGTCCACAAACCGATAGATAAAAACCTCGATTCTCGGAAACAAATCTTCGCGGGCCTCAACTTTATTATAACTTTGCACCGTTTTGAGACTATCTGGAAATTAACTGAATTTGCAATGGCGACCAATGGTTCTCTAAATGGAAATCAAACCATTCGCAAATAGCGATGTGTGCGAGCGAAGAAAAAGCGTATAATTAGGAAAGGGAAGGGTATGTCACGGAAGGCAATCATTTCTCTTCGTAGTCGCCGCGTGTTTTAAGCTCACTTCAACCCATTTTTGCGCTCAAAAAAAATTCTTCAGCTCGAGTAACGCACCACGCGCTTAGCTCCGCATACACTTTTTCATACATCGCTTCACGTGTGAACTCAAATTTAATTACGAAAATCAATTACACCAATCAATTTGCAAACAGGTAACAATTTTCACTTTCACCTTCACACCGACCGACCACCGCCTCGATTGTGGACACTTAACCTACATTCAGCTGCTCAAGT
Source organism: Dinothrombium tinctorium (assembly GCA_003675995.1). Classification (NCBI taxonomy): domain Eukaryota; kingdom Metazoa; phylum Arthropoda; class Arachnida; order Trombidiformes; family Trombidiidae; genus Dinothrombium; species Dinothrombium tinctorium. The sequence continues at coordinate 32,615 of NCKU01000198.1, forward strand.
GTCGAAAACTAACTGCGATAACATAAGTTACCTGCGCTGCAACAAATGAATAATATGCTCCAACTGACTCCTGAGTGTTTGCATTATCGCCTCTCTCGGTTTTCAATTGCGAGCTGAGAGTTTTTGCACAAAGCGAAAGCGAACGAATTGCGCCGAGTGAGTGATACAAGTGTGAAAAAGAAGAAAGATGTTGCAAATCTAAAAAATGCTTCTGCTTCTCGCCGATGCTTCATACTTCAGCTACAGTTACTCAAACTTGCGCGCGAATTGATAACATTTTCGAGTACAAAAAATGTATTTTTGCCGAAAAAAAGAAGTCGTTAAGTTGTTGAAAGTCGCCCATTTTCATCATCATCTTCATCATCTTCTTCTACTTCTGCTGCTTCTCCCTTCTTTTCGATTCACTTTAAACGCTTTTTTGGCATTGAACTGATCTCCGACAAAATCTCACTCACTTCTTCTTCTTCTCGACAAATTCACGAATTAAGCGAATTCCGTTTCGATGAATTCAAACGATTTTTACATTTTTCGTACAGCGAAATGATTTATACTTTTGCGCAAAATTTTCTGTGTAATGCTCGGCGCGAAAGAAAAACTTTCTTAGTACATAAAAATACGCTTCGCTCGATACACACACACATTCGTCTTATCCACTTCGTCTCTCGAAAATAACATCACTTTAAAAAATTAATTTGAAACAATCTTTGTACACATCGAATTTTGCTGCTGCTTAATGTATCAGGCGGCAGTGTGCGAGTTGCGGCGGCATTTTTTCACTTTATACTCTCAAACGCTTAGTACCAAACATTTGAAGATTTTACGCTTTCACTTTACGGTTAAAAACGCTTTTCAAATTATTCAATTTTTATATACATCGTCTATTTACTCTTTTTCTCTCTATAATGAAAAACACTTTCGTCTATACATTTGAAAAGCGTCGGCTAAGAAGATTCAATTGCTATTATAAAAAAGTTACATTTTTACGAGAGAAAAAACTTTTCTTGGCATGCGAAATGCAATTTTAAATTGAATTTTATATTTTCGTTTTGAAAAATAAAAATTTTGAAAAATGAAAAAGCAACAACAGCAGCAGCAGCAGCAGCAGCAGTTCGATTGAAATTTTGTTGTTTCGCATTTTCGCGAAACGCAAATAAATGAAAATTTAAATGAAAATTATTCTTCTCATGCGAAGCGAAAAGAAAAAAGTTGAAGTTGAAGTTCTTAAAATAAGGTCAATTAAGCCGCAGCAGTCGAAATCGATCCTTTAAAAACAGTTTTTCATATTTCAGTTCGCTGTAATTTACGCTTTTATTTTCGAATTCGTGAATTTCAAATTTTTTACATTTTTTACACTGAAACAACATATAAACACAAAAATTGTAAAATATCAGCGAAAAACTTATGATCATTTTTATTATTATTACTCGAGAAAAAGAAAAAAGTTTTAAATACATAAAAGCGAGTGTTTTATGTATGATACTATCCGCATAAGTATTCATTGCTCTCTCTCGCTCGCGAGTAAATTAATAAATCAACGTCCAAAAAAAATTGTAAAAATAAAATCGTAAAAATGCGAAACGAAAAAATGTTTCAAATTCTGTTTGCTGCTTTTCATTTCGCCGCCTCTTTTGAAACATTTTAATTTTTACATTTTTTTTTGACTTTTGCTCTACCGCGAAAATTTTATTTGTTTATTTACATTTCACTAAAAAATTATTTTAAAAAAATTAATTAACTTTTCTTTTTCTTTGATTACGTTTGTTTGCAGTTATACGAGCTAAGCGACGATCCAAAGAGGAAGGAATTTCTTGACGATATATTTAGTTTTATGCAAAAAAGAGGTAAGCGGAGTTTTTTTTCTTGCTTCTACTCGCTCATTGTTATTCGCTCGATCAGTCCGCATCCTGAAAGCGAAGAAAGTGATGACTTCTCAATAATAAGTTGAAAAAAAGTTTTTTTTCTGAATTTGATAGGTTTTGTCAAACAAAATGCATTTGCATTTGAATAAAGCTATTGAATAGAGCAGAAAAAAAGTCGAAAAGAATGAGACGAAAGGAAATTGCGTCATGCGCTTTTTTCTTCAGATTCTTATGTGAAATTTAATCAAAATTTATTTTCTAGTGCATAAAAATTCAAACAAAACCAATGTTTGAATAATATTCAATGAACTTCGGTATTATTGAGAAAAAAAGAAAGAAAAAAAAATTGCAAATGCAAATTTAATTTCTTGAAATGCACACGAAAATAAATTCGAGTGATTAAAGTAGAAAAATTTTTCTATGAAACGCATGAAACGCGAACCTTGAAAGCGAAATTTTAGATTTACTTTGATTATTAAAAAAACGCCCAAATTTATTCAATGAAATACGATCGCGTCGTTTAAGTTGCCGATTTTTTCTTGCTCTATTCATATTTTTTTTTGTATGCGCGTTTAGCTTTACTTCGCGAAAACGGCAACAAAAACGCGAAAATGTTTTATTTATACGCCGAGCGTAAGAAGAAAGCAAAGAGAAGCGAGCGAGAGAGCGAACACAGAGATAGAGAAGAAAGACTAATGATATTTGAATGCAGACACAAAAAAATATAATAATTACGATGATGATAAGCCAGGTTTTCATTGTCAGGAGCCGCCCTTTTCCGGGCTAAATAAATCCGCTGCGTGTATTTTGTTCGACGAAAGTAGCGCTTATTATTGTTTGCGTTTATTGTTATTTATAAAAAATTTTCGGACACTGAGTAAGCTTTTAGAACGTAATCATATAACTTAATGATAAATTTCAACAACAACAACGACATTCAAATTTCGAGTTTGAATCGCTTGTATTTGCAGGGGCGAAGCTTACACACACACACGGCGGCCGCCTTCAACTTCGCACACATCATTAACTCGCAATTGTTTGAATAAGCAATCGATTGTGGAAAAATATTTCAAACTAAGCTAAACTAAACTCATTCGCTCCGTGCGCTTTTGATGTGTTGCGCCTCGGCTAGAACAATGAGCATATTCAATGCACTTTCGCATCGCATTAATTTCTCCGCTTCTTGAAATCAAAGAATAGCTTCTAAATTTTCAAAATGCTCATTTCAATCCTATTCTTATATCACTACATAAATCCGAAATTCCATCTTTTTTTTTCATTTCATTTCACTATTTTTAACCGCGCTTTCAAACTAATTTCTTCTGCTTTTCATATTATAAGCTTTACAAGATTCTTTCGAAACAAAATCTTTTTGCGTTTCACTTTTTTACTTTTTTTTCTCTTATCCGACGAAAATTTAATTTCTTCTAGCGATTGAAATCGAACACAGTGAACGTCAAAAGAATTAAATACCAAAAATAGTTTTTTAATATCGACATGCGCTTTTTGAGCCGCAGAAAAATTCAAACAATTGAGTTTAATCGCGATTTAAAAGATTATCACAATTAAAAATTTCAATCATTTCACAAACTCGTGTTGAGTTCGCAATTCTCGCATTGCAAAAGTGAAAATTGAAATACTGAGTAGAGCTCGAAACGGGCTTTGGCCCGAAATTTTTTAAGTTTTTGGGCGGATTTAGAAGATAGAGAGCAACCCGTTTGTCCTAAAGTCCCAAAATATTTAAGCTTTTTAGAGCAGCGTATTTAAAAATAAATATTTCGAAAATATTTAGCGAATTGCAAAAATACAAAATTCAAAATATTGTCAGTAGTGTTCTAGAGCTTAAGTAATTCATTCTTTTAGTGTTTTGTCACTTAGATCGCTACTTTAGGCAACTTTAGATTAAAAGTTTCGATGTTTTAAAAAATTTTTCGAAACGTTTGAGATTCGCAACTACAAAGGCGGGTGGGCGCTTTCATGACAAGCTCTGATTTGGCACGTGAAAAGTTTGCCGTTTCCTGCTCTAGTGATCAGTAAGCTTGATTTCATATTATCAAATCTTCAAATGTGTTCAAACGCGGATAAATTTGTGATCATAGGAGAACGTGCATCCGAACACAAAGCGTTTGTTTCGCATTCGTCGGATCAGCTACATCGACTGTGAAAATAGCGATTTGCTATTTTTAGTGTTTTTACTTCTTTTTTCGACGTCCACTTCGCTCGAATCGATTTTCATCATTTGATATACGCGAACACTGTGAGAAAAAAAACTTTTTTTTTTGCTTTTCGATTTCGGATGAAAAAAAGTATGAAAAATGAAAAATGATGAATCCCTTTTCTAGAAAAGAGAATTGAAAATATTTTTGAAAATGTATTTTAATGAATGCAAAAAAAGTGAGCAATGAACTTCTTCGAGCGAAATTCTTGTCGCTGAGTTTTTGCGCTCAAATGAAACGAAAGAAGCGAAGAAGTTTTTTTTTTTTCTTTGTAAATCATCTTTACAGAAGGATAATATGGAGGCGTTTTGAAAAGTACACTTTGACAAATTTAAAGTAAATTTTTCGCGATGAAAGCTCATAGAAAAACAATTGAAAATTTGTGATTTTCCTCTCACGCGTACTAATTTGTTAAACTGCAATTAAGCAATAAAATCATTTGATAAAAACTCGAAACTGTTAATGTTTCACATCATCATCTCGAGATTCGTCGAGAGAAACAAGAGAAGCGAAGATGAAAATTAAGTTTTTACATAAAATCGTTTTTAGCATAACTTCAAATATCTTCAATCGCAAGTGTCAATCTCAGTGAAAGTCAGTTTCATATTTCTTGCGAAAAAAACAAGAAGCAAAATTTTACTTTGCTTTAGCTTTTCTTTTCGATTACTTCGTTTAATTCGGAGAATAATCAATCTCAAGTTTCACAAAAATTTTTTTATTATCATCATTTTTTTTCACAAGCCGAACAAGAGTTTTTTCCGCTCTCTCTCTCTCTCTCTCTCTCCGCATCGCTCGCTCGCTCGTTTCGAAGAATGCGCATATTTTATTTAGCAAAATTCAATAGAAAAATCTTTCCTCAAATAATTATAGAGGTTTCAACACTCGTTATATAAAAAAAACTTTCTTAACGCGCGTTTTCAAGCGATGGGAATTCGGGAGTTGCTCGTTCGCTCGCTCCAGCCCTAGACCCCTTTGGTTTTTACTTGTCTTACACTATTTCACTCTCAATGACGGAAATTATTATTACGTGTTTTTTTGGCAATTAGCGTTATGTAGTTTTGGGTCGTGACCCTAACACGAACTCAGCTTCCAATTCAGTGTAAAAAAGAAGCTCAGTGGAGGCAAACAGTGCGAACTCTTTTCCGGCAACCGTTAAATTTATGGTTAAACTTTTTTTCCTTTCTTTTTCTTCTTCTTCTTCTTTCCAAAAAGCTTTCGAGAGGAAAAAGGGCCATCGGTGACATACGATTTTAATTTATTTCGCAGAGCTTCTGAATTCACAAGAATCTCGCTTTATTTTTTTGATCTTTTTGATCTAATTTTCGCTGACAGTTTTAACTGTTTTTTGCTCTCCATCTCCATCTCTCTCTCTCTCTCGCTCTCCTCTCCCTTTTTTTGAATTTCTAAAATCTTTTTAACTTTACTACTTTATTATACTCTTTTACGATTATCTCTTTTACAAAATTTGCAACAAAAATTTAAGCTTTTCGAAAACACACACATTTTTCTCTCTCTCGCTGCTTCTTTATTGAAAATTTTTATTACACAAATACGTTGTTTGCTTTCGTTTCGCTTGTAAAATTTATTGCCTCAGTGTTAATTAAAATCAACGCAAAATTGCGCAAAGCTTTATACATTAGCTTCAGCTTGTGAATAATTCAAAGTAAAGCTCGCAATTTATGAAATTTTTAATTCGTAAACTTTATGAACTTACTTAAAACTTTTGGCTATTTAAAGTTTTGCTTTTTTGGTTTGAAAGAAAAGAATCGACAGAAGAAGCGAAACGATTTACAAATTTCGATCGTGTTTCGCATTTTTCTAACTCACAACAAAATTTCATTAATTTTCAGCGAAAAAAATGCGTAGAGTGCGATATTAAGTGAAACCGTAATGTAGCCGCAAGTGTGGCGCGTACTACGCTTTACACTCGATTCCGAAGCGCGATGATTTCCAGGAAGTAGCGAGGGGCTTGAAGCGAACACCCTCCAATTTTCTTGTCAAAATGGCTTATGTATCTATGAAAGTGTACACGGCCATTGCGTACCCGCGAAAGCATTTATTTTATTTATTATACGAAACACGCGTAGAAGCAGTCGACGAGTTTTTCGCGAAAATGCGTAACTTTTAAACTTTTTTTCGCAATTTAACAAAGTTTGAGGCTCGTTTCAATCCATTCACTTTCGGAAACTTTTTTGCCTGCGAAAAACTGCTTAAAACGAGCAGCAAACTGAGCATCTCTTTGAAAAGTTTTTTCCCTTCTTCTTATTCTTCAAATTGAAAGTTGGCGTTTACGTCGAAAATGAGACGGAAAGCACGTACGCAAATTGATACTAACAAGTGACACAATGAGATGTGATGAGAGAGCGAGAGGGAGCATTCACTTCACCTATTGTGTCGTACACGTTTCGTTAAAAAACAGTGACATAAGTGAGGAGAACGTGATGTAGTCAGTCTGCTTGTTTGAAAAAAGAAGCGGAGAAAGTGAAAGGGAGTGCAGAGAAGTGAAAAGAGCAGAGAGAAAAGAGAAAAGAAAACGCATTTCTCGACAGCGAACAACAAGATTTGAGCCACGCGACTTGTCGCGTTTTTAACTTGATTGAAATGGGCGCTAAATTTATTTTTTTCGCTTTCTCCAAAATATTTCACTGCTTTCAACGAGCCGCTTCGCTAAAAGTGAAATAATCGCGTTCACCCGCTTTTGTCTTAATCGTAATCATCCTCGTAAGTTTCACGATTAATTATCGGTTGCCTCACCTCTTTACTGGCATGTTTGTTCACGAATATAAAAGCACACGAATTTGAGAAATGTGCTCGCTCGAGAGCCGAAAAAAGCAGCGAAATGATACCGCGAAAGGGTGGTCGGAATTTGATGATAATGTTGAAAAAGAGATGCTTTCAAAGCGCAAAATTATTATTTTTGTATATTACAGTCGATACTGCAGTTTGTTCGTGCAGTTAAACAGAATTCGTAATTCATTCTGAAAAATATTTCACAAATGCTCGCTACAAGCACAAATAACGCCGTAGGTAGAATCATCTACATTCACAATTCGCTAAAATTAAGTTTTGAGTTTTGCTTTCACTTTGGTCTTGAAAAACGCAACAAAAGCAGCGAAAAGAGGAGAGGCGGCAAGAGAGAGAAAGAGACGAGATCGGAAATGATCGGAAAAAGCAAATATAGAAGAATTTATAAAATTTTAATCACCGCTTTTCGAATTATTCAATATTTCCGATCGCGCGAATAGCGAAATCGATGCTTGCAATTGCGATTAAGCAACATTTTTTCAGCGAAACATTTTCTCTCTCTCTACCCTCTATTTTCTCCTTATGTTGTATACGAAAATTTAATTATGAATTCTTCGCGATGCAATGAATAGAAAATGCATTGAAGGCAAATCCTTGAGACAAGACGATAACCATCATCGAAGAGCGTAGCGGCCGCGCTATTACATTCTAAAACATATTTGGCGAGTGTTTTTTTCTCTCTCAGCCGAATTAAACGGCGTTTTGTGGCCAGTTTTTTCTATTTAATCGCAGTTAATTGCGTTTAAGCAAAAAAACACAGCGAATTGAGCGATTGAGAAGCGCGATGCGTGTTGTACTGAAAAAAGAAAGCAAAGGAGAGGATAGGACACGAGGAGGAATAAACTCTCGGCCCTCCGCTATGCATTGGTTGATATTAAGAGCAAGGATTCGCTTCTTCTGCTCTCCTCCGCTGCCCCTCATTTCTTTAATTACAAGTATGGCGGCTTGCCTAAACAGGCCTCCTGTTTTTTCCAAGAATCCTTCGTTTTTCGCTTCTTTCTTCGTTCGCTCGCTCGCCTTTGTAAAACGCGGTGTACCCCGAAAGCCACGCCCGCCTCTCGCATTTCTAATCCGGGCACGGGCACGATGCGAAAATTGATGCATGAAGGGTTTTAAGCGAGTAAATCTAACGTGCATTTGGAAACCATGCATTAATTCCTCTTTCGAACATATGGACCATTTTCGACTTTTTCTTCTGCTTTCTTATTTCCCTCTGCAAATAATAATGGCTCCTCAATTATTCATTCGCAACCCTTAGCGCAGCGCGTCTCCTCTCCAGCTAAACTTTTCGCTTCCTCTTCACTTCAAACATGTGCGAGTGGTCATTCAATAGCCGACGGCTTCACGTTACTACTGAGGCCATAAAATTTCACTGATTCTGGCGATGCAATTATTTAGTGAGGCATCTGTGCGCTGATTAATTGCATTTCTTTACTTGAAACTTTTTTCTTCTTCTTCTTCTTTTGCGAAATTGGTCGCTCGAAACAATTTCTTTTTAAGAAATTCTTTAAATTTTTGAGTCGCTTCTTATTCGTCATTAATTATTACGAATATTGTTGCGAAGACGTTTCATTTTCGCTAGCCAATCTGAGAGAAAAAACAATTAACAATAAGCGATAAGCGATATTAAGCAGCATTTTTAGTTTTTCACTTTTAATGCGTTTTAAGAGATAATAATTCGAGCGAAAAAAAAATCAAAATAAACGCACTAGTGCAGCTTGGTTCCTGTTTTTTATTTTCTTGCGATAAACAGCAGCAGCAGCAACAACAACAAAAATCTTTTTTGTTGCTCCATTATTGCCTTGAAAAACAAATGAGAAGAAGAAAGGATCACACAGTTCATAGTGTAGAATTGTTTGATATGCCCGTGAGTGTAGCATAATTGCGAGACCGATGCTGAAATGGCCATTCGAAAATGACTGCCGATGCGAGGCAGAAGAAGAAAAGAATCCCATGGCGAGCAGCATACATTTCATATGGCAAGGGGTCAGCAATAATTTGCTGCCCTTTTTCGCTTGCCTACCCCGCAGCTATTTAATACAGTTTACATTTTCTTGAAAATATTTTTCTGACTGCAAAAGAGAAAAGAAGAGGGAAAATGTTGAAGGGACAGCAGCAGTGGAAAAAATATGAAAATTTCTAATGGACACAAACAAGCGCAGCGTCTTGTGTACGCGTATGTGTGTTTACACATACATTTCGGCCTTTTACATCAAAATTTTTAACCCTCACTTCATGTATTTCGTGCATTTCGCTGCATATTTCAATGCAAAAATGAATGCGTTTTTCGGGTTGCGATGAGAGCGAGAGAGAGAGAGAGAGAGAAGAGAGTGAGAAGTGCGAAAAGAGAGCAAAAGAGAGATGCACGAAATGAGCAGAGTGAGAAAGAAAGAAAGAAAGAAAGAAATTAGAAATTGGAAGAAATTTGCGAACGATGAGTTGGGGAAAAACAATACCGACCACAGATGTTGTTTACCAAACGTTTTTCGGCCACCACAACCACCACAAAAAAAATTAGAAGCTTCTAAACTTCTCTCGGTTCTCAATTGAATTGCGAACAACGCATTAACTTTGTCCTGCTAGAAAATAAGAAAATTGCAAATACCTATAAATCTTTTGTGTAGAGTAAGAAAAAAAATTTATTATTCCCGAGAAATATTCCTGCCGATCTAGCTGTGTCATTGTTTTCCGATTCTCGAAATTCGCGGTCAGCTGCACCAATCGTCTTCTTTTTTTTCTTTTTTTTTTTATTCGGCGTCTAGTAGCAAGTATTTCAACAAAAAGCATAAAATACGAATTATAGCGACTGAGCTGAAATTTTAAAGTCATCGCTAAATTTAAATTTTACATAAAACATTTTATATGCAACAACAACTTTTTCTCTTTCTTTTCGATCGCATCTATTTTTTTAGCGATGCACACTTTCGATCTCATTTCAAAATATTTTCGATCTCGAGCCAAAAAATTGAGGAGCCATAATCTCGAGCGAGCAAATTTATTCGTTTTTTTTGTTAACGAGAGAAAACGTTGTTTGAGCTTTTTTTTCAAAGGAAGTTTAAATTTAGTCTGCACAGTTTAAACATTGTGTATTTTTGTGTATTTATATTCAAGCAGCAAACCGACACTCTGCTCGTTGGTCACTTTGTTCGAGGGGCCGAATTTTTTTAATATATACGCATTTCAAAGGTCGTGGGAATGAGTTTTTCGCTTATTTTCGCTGCCAAAATATATTTCGCCCGTTTTCCCATCAAATATGTGTTCGAAATATATTTTCTCGATCTAGAGTTTAACATAGACCAGTAAAAAGCGAGAGAGAGAGAGAAAGAGGAGTCAAATTGTGGGGCACACATTTGGGCCTTTTCTACTCGCCAAAACCCTTGCTTAGTTTTTAAGGGTTTTTGTACGTTCGTGACCCAAACGAGCGAATTTATTTTTAGCGTTCTGCTCCGCATTTCGTTGTTTAACAGAGGCGAACACCATAGAGAAATGAAAGGTAGATGCGCAACAAAGGAAGAAGCGAATTGAATCCTTGAGTCCCGCGCTCTTTTTCGCGTTTCGTGTACCCTCAATTTCGTCAAAGAAGCCAGTGGTCAAACGTTAGATAATTGTTACGTTCGCTTTTTTCATTCAGGAAGAGCCTCTTTCGCTTCGCTTAACGTAAAAGAACTTTTTATAAACAAGGAGGTAATAATTCATAACTCCGCACTCTCGGCACACACACAATCGAACCGTTTTTCCTCTGCACTCCGCTTTCACGAGAGGCGAAAATGAAGTGGCCGGCTAAAATAGTTTCGAAGCGAAGTGTCCGCAGGAAAGCGAGTGAATCGAGAACATGACATTGACATTGGTGTAGGTCGGTAGAAAAAAGGAAAGAGGAAAGAGGGTCATGTGTGTTTGCCGTGCGTTTCGCTTCATATCGGTCGGTGTGAGGTAGCGGGGAGGAAAAGAGCGCTCGGTCGCTCGGTTTCAATGCTTAATCTAAACTAATTGTGTAATTGCGCGCACAAGCGAAATCGAGCAACGCGAAGAGGATCAAGCGAACGCAGTCTATAAATATAATCGAGTAAAAGCAATAAAACGATGTTGGCGATGCTTTTTTTCCTCTGTGGAAATGATTTCCGTAATTAGAAACGAATACACAGAATATTTATTCGCTGTTTATTGGCATTTTTCATACGCGTACGTTTCATTACTAAACTTGGCGTGCAAAATGCAAGAGGCGAGAGTGTGTGTTAGCGATAGATACATCACACACACACACACATATATACATACATATACACATCAGTACCATTTTCTTATTCGCTCTTTTAAATTTCTAAATTTAAAACCGAAACGATAGAAAGCGAAATAACTTTTCGAAGAGATGTGGAAGAAGAAGAAGAAGAAGAAAACCATTTCGAAAACGCTTTCGTAACAATAAATCAAAATATAAGCAAACGACATTTTCAATGTGCGATATACGAAGGAATTTAAAATAGATGCTCGCGTTTTCAATCGAAAAAAGACGCGCTAAGAAAAGAGTGAGCGAGCGCGATTTCTTCGAATATTTGCGCGTTTCGCTCACTTTTTTTGGTCGCATTTGCAAATGGACTTCGCTTCTGTTTGGCAGCTGCCGTTTTTTCGCTTTTATTCGTCGCCTTTTTTCTCCAACAAAACTTTCAGACTTTAATGTTCACTAACAGTTTTTATATGCAACGCCAATAAGAAGAGCAACAGTTTCTTGTTGCATCCCGAGCAGAAAGAAGAAAAAATAAAAACTTACTGACCCCATCGCTTTCGTCCCCGTCCGTTTCCCTTCTTTTTAGCGTCGACCGGCGAGTTACTCTCGCAGTATAATAATATGAGCCAAGTTGAAATATCTTCGCGCAAAGTATTCATCGCCGAAGGCTTCAATGACCAGTGCCCGATGTAGAGAAACTATTTCGCCGTTTGCCGTTCTTTTTTTTCGCTAACTCAGGGACGCTTAGCCGAAAAGAGAGAGCGAGAGAGAGGAGAATAAGTTACTCAAACATTCGGTTCTCAAATAATGGTTCCATTTATGTTTTTAAATGGCGACAAAATGTAATGTCCATTTGAAAGGATATGAGAGTAAATGTGGATCGCATATGCTTTATTTTGCGCTTATCGTTGCGTTAAGTGTAATTTCTTAAGCATTAAGTTCTTCAACGATGCACTATCGTCAATTACAACTTTGAACTAACTGCTCGCGAATTCACTCGAGTGTTCGCTCATAAAATTTAATTATAAGATTATCATAAATTCTCATTAAGCAATGAATTCAAGCTTTGATTGGTAAAGTTAATAATCACAAATTTGAGCTTTTGTTTTAACTTATTTTCGCGAAGGCAATAAACAAAATATTCACACTATTCTCATTGAACCCTTACTAAATGCTTATTATGAGTTTTTGAATTAAATTTCACAGAGTATCAGTCAGAGGAAAAAAAGAAAACGAAAGAAATTTAATGAGCATGAAGGTGAAGTAAAGTTTGAAACGCTGAGCTTTTCGTTTAAATATGTGAAACGTTACAATTATTCGTGAAACTTGCTTTTAAATACACAATAAATTATCAATTGGAAGCACTGTTTACATTGCGTTCATTATGAGAGCGGAAAACACGAAGATTTCTTTTGAGCGAGGAGTTTGAAAAAAGAAGAAAAATTTGAGAAAGTTTTCTGAGAAATAGTTTGCATTAATCTTTCTTTACTTTACTCTAAACTGTAATTTCGATAAATATGCATTCATCGCTAACCATACGTGCGTTTGCTTCTTCTTCTTCTTCGTCAAATCTAAAATGTATAGCCGGAAGAAAGAGAGGCCGTAAATGTCCACCGCAAATGGACCTCTGAGTGAAGTGAAAGAGAGCGGGAGCTAGAGAGGAAAAATTGGCCATTAATTCTTGAACGAAAATGCCCACCCTTTTGCCCTGTTTGCGAAATGTTATATGCTTTAAAATAAATTTTCTTTCCGTTTCCTTTGCGTTTTTCTGCGAAACGGTGCTCGATGAATGCTAAAAAGCGAAAAAACTCTTTGCAGAGAAAAGAGAGCGAGAGAAGAGCGAGAGAGAGCAAGTGAAAACGCTATTATAGGATCTCTGTGATCAGCTAAAATTATGTCTGCATTTGCGCTCTTTCGGCGCTAAAATCTGTTTCGTACTTTTTCTAGAATCTGTAGTAATTAATTTTCGCCCTGCGCCCATCGCATAATCGTGTAGCCTATAAATAAACTGCGCGATAAAACTATCGAGCGTTTTCTACTAGTCGCGATCGAATGCGCCTTCACCACCACATGCTTGAGCAATGTGCAGACTTGGTGCTGCCTTCTAACATATCGCTTCTCGGCACACTTCATCCACTTTCGTCGCCGAAATTTATTTTATTTTCAATCGAACCGCGTACACACGCTTCGAACTCGGCGAATGTGCGTTTTTTTTTATTGGACCATTTAGACGAGAGAATGGCGACAAACTGCAAGAGTTTCGAGAAAAAAAAATTTTCAAGCCATTAAATAGTTTCACGTTCATCTTTTTATGTTCGCGAAATTCTTTATTAAGCAACACAGCAGCGTGGCACTCTCTTTGTTAATCAAAATTGTGCAAAATTTGAATAAAGCGATTAAATCGCTTCGATCAAACAGTCGGCGTTGATTAACGAAAAGCGATGTAATTCGATGTTTTTTATTGCGCAAAATTTCAATGCTTTTTGCGAGTCGTAAAAACTTCGCTTGTCGTTAAAAATTAAAGTACACAAACTCGCTGGCTTCTTTCTTTTTGATACCGCGTTTATTGACGCTTATGTAAGAGCCTAAATTTAAAAGCGTATAACAACTCGAATCACAATCGCAATCATTCTTATTTGCTCAATTTTCTGCGCTTGCCATCATTCGCTTTCACTTTCCTTATTTTCGATTTTTGTCATTTTATTTCGTTTTATTTTTGTATTTATTTTTCATTGAATTAAAATGAAATATTTGCTGAGTAGCGAGAAAGAAAAAAGAAGAAGAAGAGAAAAGCGAAATTTTCGCACATCAATAAATTTTTTACAAGGTTTCGGATGAAAAGCCAAAAGCGTATTTAAAAGTGCAAATAAAGTTTGAACGCCAGAGAGAGTAAGAAAAAAAAATTTTGTTCCATCTTTGCCTTAAATGCCATAGAAACAGCGACGTTTATCGCGGGATGTTAAGTGTTAAAATTCGTAATACAGCCGTCATAGACGCCTTGATTCTTTTTTTCTTCTGCTTTTTTTGCTCTTTTATTGGGAACTTATAAATTTATTGCCTATTTAGTATTTTATAGAAAAATTAAAATTATCATTTCTTGAATTTCCCAATTTTTGTTTTCTTTAAAATTTTATTTTAAACACATTCAAATTAAACAAAATTAAAATTTTTGTTTCTTTTTTTAAAATTTTTTCATATGGAACCATTTAGATAAAGAACTTAAATAAAAAACTTTTTACGCTCTTCCTATAGCCTTTAATACAAGATAAAAATATCGATAGAGTTTGTCAAAACGCCTGATACAGTTTTCTAATCTAGAAGAAGCTGTAAATCATCTCTTGATGTTAATAGATTCAAACTTTTTATACGCTCTTCTCTCTCTCTCTCTCTCTCTACTCGTTTATTGAGACCAAAAGTTTTTTAAAAAAGTATGATTTACAAACTTTACTTAAAAGAGTGAAAATGTATTCATAATTCATTTTGGAGCAGAGATTTTTCAAAAACAAGAGGAGATCAAAATTTGCATTTAAAGCGAGTGAAATAATTTTTATTTCCAGCGAAAAAATGAAATGAAATAAAATAAAATTGCATAATTAATACAAACTTTTAAAGCAACGTTATAAATAAGGAAAACTTTTTTTCGGCGGAGAAAAAATTTTGTCTAAATGGGTCACTAAAATAAATTCTCTGTAAACAATTTATTGCTTTCGAAGCGAGAGCACACAATTCGACGGAAACATAAATTTGGTTACATTTTCGCTGCGTTTTTCTCTCTTTTTCTTTAAATTTCGCATATTTTAGAATATAAATAAGTAAAAAAAAAATGTGCGATTAGTTGCGTGTTGATGTTTAGTCTCGACGAGCATCGTTCGCATCTCTCTTCCTCGCCATCGTTCGCTTTTATGTCCGTCATTAAAGTGAAAACAAAATGTCTAAAAATAGCGAGCGAACAGAAAATGATGATGCATATTTCGCCCATATAACTTTGCATTTTGAATTTTAAATTTTACACAATTTTCGCATTTACAATAAATTTTATTTTTACGCCGCTTTTTTTTCTTTCTTAGAAACAAAATCTCATTTCGCTTCTCTTTGTTTTTCTTGTCCACAGGTACACCTGTTAATAGAATACCGATAATGGCGAAGCAAGTACTTGATCTCTACGAATTATATCGTTTGGTGGTCGCTCGCGGTGGACTGGTCGAAGTGATCAACAAGAAAATATGGCGAGAAATAACCAAAGGACTTAATCTTCCCTCATCAATCACCAGCGCTGCCTTTACATTACGCACACAGTACGTTGACGAGTGTTCATTTTCGCTCCGCGTTTTTTCGGCCGAATTTTTTCTTTTCGCGCCGAAAATTAAAATTTACTTCGCTTTTTCTTACGCGAACCATTTGAAACGATGAATTTATTGTGTGCGCGATCGTTTAAAATCGCAATTCCCGCTCTTCTGCCGCTTTTTTTATTGTCTAGCTCGCTATTGAGCGATGATTTGCATCGATTGCTTGTTAACTTTTTTAACTCGCTCTTCACAGTAATCGTAATTCACTTTTGTGTCTCGAGCAATAAAAGCAAAAAAACACTTTTAGCTGTTTATTAAACACGTTTACGCGGCTAACTGTTTCAAACAAATCACTGCCTCGCTAATACAACAACACTGGCGGCCGTTTTTGTCGTGTAATTTCGAGTGAAGAGCCGCTCTCGTCCGAACACGAAGTTCTGCACGATTTTTAATGTATTCGTAAAACTTTTTTTTTCTTTTACGCAACATTCGCGTGACAGCCGAAGTATCACAATTCGCGCCATCGTTGCGAAACACGGCTACCTTCTTCGTTTTGTTCACAACTGTTTTCTGCTTCTAAACACTACACTTTCTAATTACTACTTGCGGTTGACGGCAATGTGTTGTTATTATTGCTGCTGCTGCTGCTGGTGTTTGCTAAACCACTTCATTCATTTACACTCGTGCATTAGTAGGTGCAACTCATTCGCGCTTTCCACTCTTTTAACACTTTCAAAATTTTTCTCAAGCACCGCTTCTTTGATCGCTTCAAATTTGTTGATCTTTTATCTCGCTCGCTCGCTTCGCTTTCTCGTATTCAACAAATTTTCGCTGAAATCAAATACTCTGTTTGCGCTTTTTATGAATTGTTTTCGAATGCAAAAAAATACAAGCGCTGAAAAGCGAAATTTATTTACAAAGTTTTCGAGAGAAATAAGAGGAAAAATCAACAACAACAATTGATGTATGATGTTCGTTTGCGCGGAGAAGAAGAAGAGGCGATGCTTTTGCAAAAGGCTTTTCAAGTGAAATACAATATCGAAAGCGATCGAGGAACGGGTTGAAATACCTTTTGTGTACGCTCATTGGACCTCGCTGCTCGATTGATTTTTGCTAAATCATTTTCATTTATTATTACCCGAGCTGCTTATACTTTTTTTACGCTTAGTTCTTCGCAATAGTTTTTCGCTTTTGAATTTATTATCCGAATCCGAAAGAGAAGGACAACTTATTCGAGAGAGAGAGAAAAAAATGTTTGAATAAAAAGCTCGTCTAATAAATTATAATCGAAAATAGACGAAAGCTAAGCAAACGTATATTTGTTTTTAAGCTCGCTGTGCTCCGTTCAAGAAGTAAAAATTATTTTTCAATAAGTCGTGAAGAAAGCGAATTTAAGACGAACGGCGCGATTTTCCATTTAATTTTCAAGGCTTTCGGCAATTAAATTGCAAAGCAATTTTCTAGCGAGTAGCAATTAAACGCGATGCGATGTGTGTGTGTGCAAACAAACCCGAGCCGCTCAGACAAATGAAATCAAATGAATGGCAACGGCCAAGCAAAACTGCATTTCACTAACTATCATTAAAATGTAACTTTTTCGGCTTGTTTTTCGGCGCTCGAAAATTTAATAAATCTTTTCCGTTTATTACTTTTGCTCGCTGCCAATTGTTTACGTTCAGTGAACGATCTGAAAATTATTTTGAGAAAAAAAAACTTTTTTTGTTCGAAAATCGTTTTAGCATTGAGACAGCGATTAAATCAAAATGAAATTGATGCGAAAAAAATGAATTTCAAAAAATATTTACCCGTAATGGCTTCGAAAACTTTCCTCCTCAATTGGCTTATTCGCTTTGCTTGCTTTTGATTAGACATCGTCTCTATTGCTTCGTCTCTATTTTCTATTCTTTCTATTCTTCTTATCCTTTGTTTTTCTAAAATTTACTGCGCACACTTTAGTTCACCGTGAAATCGGTTCGAAATCACTAGAACTTCTAAATTTCGTAGAATTTTTTTTTAATCATTAAACTAACAAAAAAATTTAATTTTCGTTTGCCCCGCAGATACATGAAATACTTGTACCCTTACGAATGCGAAAAAGAGCGACTTTCGACTCCCGAGGAGTTGCAACAAGCGATCGACGGTAATCGTCGCGAAGGTCGCCGGTCGAGTTACGGCCATTACGGCGACATGATGGGCGCGACGCCGCCACCCGCATCCACCGGATTAAGTCGTAATCACACACCATCTCATCACAATTCACCAATTAGTCTGGTATCAAGACATGTAAACGGGCACTCATCGCAAGGGGTCTCATCAGGTACTTTGCGTAGATTAATTTTTTTTAAATCTTTTTTCGTGCGCTTTTTTTCGCTCAGAGTGTACTTTCGCGTTTTCAGCCGCTTTAATTAGATTCATGGTTTAATTTTGTCGGTTGAGTTCAATCATCTCGTATTTAGCGCAGTAATTCACTGCGTTTTTGATGAGAAGCACAACTGTTCACAAGTTTGTTATCAGCGAAGATTTCACGGCGCGATATGTGCGAACAAGTAAAAACCGTAATCAAAATGTTGCGCATAATTCAGATGCCGAAAGAATTTTCGTTGAAAGAATGTTTTTATCGATGAAAAAAAGGGCAAAACGAAGCGTTTTATTCAATTAAAGCGAAGCGAAAACGATTTCAAAAACATGATTTTGTTGAAATTAGAAGAAAAAAACTGTTGAAAAGGCTGATTTGTTTTTTGAAGACAATGCTTGTCAAAATTTGATAGAACGAAAGGGTGGAAAAAATTATTTTTTCGCATTTTAAAGCGCGTTTTTTTTTGCTCCTCTCTTGGCAGTAAAAAAAGCGAAATTACATTGCTTCACAAAGCGGCAAACCCATCGTTTGCTTTTTAATTAATTTGCTTATATCGGAAAAATTTTCTCGCGAGAGTCAATGCTTTCAATTCGTGATCATTGCGATGCTATGCGATGCCGATGCAAGGCAATTGAGAAACAATTTTTTAAAAAGAGTTTTGAGCTTGAGTGCGAAAATGAAGAAAAAAAATGCATTTCGCTTGAACATTTTGAAATATTTATGGCTTAGAATATCTTTGTTTGTTTAATGATCACAGTGAGAGCAACCCATTCAATATGAATTAATCATAAGCTGCGAATTTTTTTCTTTTTTTCTCTCAATTTCTTCTACAGGACAAAAATTTCGTAATTCGAGTTTAGCTTAAAAATTGTAATGGATTTAGTTGTGCGTGAAAATTTTAGTGACAAGCGATGCTCGCTGTAATTGATAACAGCAATACATGCGTGTTTTACAGTGAAAATGGTGTTGAAATCCGATTTTCGGAAAAAATTAACGCAATCGAAGTAATCGAAAGCGAAGAGTGAGAGAGAGAGAGAGAGAGAGAGAGAGAGAGAGCGAGCGAGAGAGGAGAGTGAGTAGAGAGAGAGAGAGAGGGAGTTGAAAGCGAAAGTTTGTTTACTTTTCCGAGACGGCGAAGTGGAAATGTTGAAAAATTTCGAGTCGAAATTAATTACAAATTATTTTGCGAATAAATAAATTTTTGCGAGAGAAGAGAGCGAAAACGATTTGTTTCAGGGCACTTTGCGAGCTTAAACAGGTGGAAATCGATTCTGAATTTCAATTTTTTTGCTTCTCGAGAAGATAGAGAAAAAAATAAATTGAAACGATTCGCTGTTTCGAAACATTGAACATTTTTTATTTCTTGCTTTCGACGCGAAAATAAATTTTCGATTGAATTAAGAAAAGTACACAAAATAGTCTGAAAAAAAATTAAAAACGAAAGAAAATCTCATTAAATCTAATTTTCAAACGAGAAAGGGAAACGCGTTCACAGCGATCCCCAAAAAATATTTCTCGTTACTAAGGACCAAGCCAGCGCGTATATGCATAATATAGAATTTATTTTGTTACGAATTTTTTTTTCGTGCTTGAATTTGTTTTATAATTTGCTGATGCGTTCGATACGTTTTCTGCGAGCCGAGTTGGCTTCGCTTGTGCTTGGGATTAAAATCATTATTCATGTCATCGAAACGCATCACGAATGAAATTCCAAATGTTATGTAGTTCCTCCCATTTTCGGGGCTCATTCTAATTGATTCTCGCTTTCTTATGTGCATTTTCTATTCATTTGCTTTCGCTTCGTTAAAATAAAAAAATTAAAAAAATAATTTCGCTCTCGCTAGCTGAATTCGACTTTTCACTATCGCTCGTTTTCCATTCTCGCTGCTATGTTCTCTTTCAAGCATTGAAAATGGCGAAAAAGTAATGTTTTTACACTAGTTAGCTGCATTACACACTCACTCGGCCCGATCGCTGCTCGTTTTCTTGCTTCTCTTTCACCATTTTCACAGTTTATTAACCTTTATTAAAAGTTTAACGAGAAACGAACAGTTTTCTTCTTATTCGAACACCGCGATCGTTTGTTTGTTTGCTGTAATTTGCGATCGATGACGAAATGAGAAACAAACACAAATCACGTTAACTTGTGCGAATTATAATTCAATTTGCGTGCTGGCATTTATCGCACTCGCTTTTATATTTCGTCTTCTCGAGCGTTCGCTAGAAATCATCTCGTTTTAAAGCGATAGGAAAAAATGAAAAATGAATGAAAATATAGTTTGAAAAATTTAGTTTGCTTAGCACAACGATCAATCGAATTTGTGAAATTTTCGAATTAGTTTTTTTTTCTCTTTTCTCGGTCGTGCTCTTAAAAACAATTTTTTTGCAATATTTAATTGCAGGGGAAGAAGACAACGCCAGCGTGAATTCATCCACTAACACACCATTTCCGACACAAGAACAAGCGCTTAATTTGGAGGTGAAATCGAGTAGTAATAACAATGGTAGCGGTCGTGACACGGCGCATATTATGCGCGAAGCGGCCGAACTGTCCGCCCGAGTTGCGATGGAAGCGGCGTCGCGAAAAATGCACGAAGATTCGCTCGGCGTGCCGCCCTCGAAGCGTATTATGTCCGACGAAATGGGCTACTTAATAAATGCTGGTCTTCCGAATGCTCACATCAAAATCGCCAGCCGAGGTTTGTATTATCTCAAATTGATCTGCGACACACAATATACGCGCTCTTTCGCTTTTAAATTTTAAGCAACAAAATCGTTCATTTCGCTCACATACCTAAATAAGGACATTAAAAAGCTTTTTTTATGCTTCATTCGACACACTGTTCAACTTCAAAACGTCGCGTGCGTTCTGTACGCTTAACGCTAAAAAGTGAAAATATAATTAGCTTCGCGAAAATTTGTCGTAAATCCAGAAAAAAAAGTATTTCAAATTATTTTCTAATGCATTTGACGCGCAAAATATTGTGTTAGTTATTTTTGAACGGTTTTTAGAAATTTTGATCAAGGAAATTGCTTAGCGCGTCTTCGCATTGCGAAACTGCGGCGGGAAATTCAATTGAAACACTCGCGCGAAACTTTTTTATTTTTATGCTTAAATCAATCAAATATCACAAACGTATAAACACGAGTTTTGCTCGTGCTTTTCAGGAGAAAAAAAAATGTTTGAAAAGTTTTTGATTAATACGCGTGTGAAAAATTTATTTGCTTAAATTGCGAAAGATGACAGCGATAAAAAAGCGCGAAAAGCGATTAATTACAGAAAATTTTTGTACAGAAAAGTGAGTGTGTGCGCGAGAGATTGTGTGTGTCTGTGTGTATGTGTGTGTGTGTGTGCAAATGTTAACACGTTAAATGAACGAAAGAGGTGAGGAGAATGTGTTTAAAGGTAGTAGCAGAGAGAGCGAGAGAGAAAAAAAGTTTGGTGATAGAGCTTAGCGTAGCGAAAAATTTTTCACCGCTTTTCACACACACACACAGAGAAGAGAGAAGAGCGAGAAAAGAAGAAGGAAAAAAGCGGCGAGCAGCAAACACGAAAAAAGTTTACTTATGAAAAATTTACATCGAATAGTGTGTAATTAAACTAGTATTAACGGTAATGAAGATAGAGTGAGAAAATCAATCACAACGCCGAAACTAATATGCAGCCCGGCTGTAGCCGTCGGGCACACTTTTTATACATATCGTGCTATGTATGCAGAAGAAAAAAATTTCAATATAATAATTTTCGATATGAAAACTTTTGCGCGCTTTTTTCGCCTGCGAGCGAAAATATAATTTGCAATAAAAGCGAAGCTTAATTTAATATTAAATCTCTGAATAATATACGAGCATAGAAATTTTCTTGGAAAAATTTCAATGTTTTCTCGCTCGTTTCGCCGAGATTAATTTCGAGTTTGTGCTTTTTTTGATTGCGATTGCGAATGGCGAGCGATGAGCGAGAGAGACGAGGAAAATTGTGATGCGAAAAAGAGATGAGATGAGAAGAGCGAATGAGAATTTTATTTAATAATAGCGTGATTTTATAAATGATTTTTAAATAGTTTCGCAATTGTAAATTGATTCGCGAATCAATGTCGAAATTAGCGTCCAAATCATAGTCGAGAGAAAAAAACTCGCTTCGATCTTTTGCTTGCCCCAGCGCGCTGATCGATCAATTCGAGTGAATTGAATTTCGTGTTTCGAGCATTAAAATTTGTAATTTTTTTTTTTTTTTTGCTC